>ML315620.1:0-16104 GCA_005239505.1 Nicotiana paniculata
ACCGTATCAGGGGCCACAAGGTTATAACCATCAGAATCAACAACAAGCATACTACCCTCCTCAAAATCAACAGGGGGAAAGCAAGAAGATCAGTTTTCCAGGTTAGAAGCTATGATGCAGCAGGTTATTGGGTCAAAGGCCAAAATCAGTGAGAGAGTAGATGTACATGATGCAACTATTAAAAATATTGAAGTACAATTAGGCCAGATATCTATGGCAGTGAACAATCGTTCTCCTGGAACTTTACCTGCAGATACTCAGGTAAATCCTATGGACCAGGGCCCACGGCAGCTGATGGCAGTGACCCTCCGCAGTGGCAGAGACTTAAACTTGGAACTGGAGAGAGCTCGTGAAAGCAGACAGGTCGAGACACTGGTACCCATGCCGATTGAACTTGATGATTTAACAAACTTGACCAAGGTAACAGTGTAACCTACTGAAGGAGAACCCAGTGCACAGAGTGAGACTGAAAAAGAAGTGGAGNCTCTAGTTTGGGAGGTTCTTCCACAGAGGGCTTGGCTGGCGGGATCTCTATTTTCTCTAAGTGCAATGGTTCAAACTCGAGAGCCCTCGTCCATACCCCTTTACCTTCAAGTGCTAACACCAACTCTGCCATTTCCTCCCCATTTACCTCATCTAAATTCATTAAATATGTAGCCAGGGGGTCCTCTATAGTTAAGGACACATCATCTTCCTCCACTATCACATCCACAACATCAATTAGAGAGCAGTTGGCAAACTCACTCGGTCGCCTCATGGATTTCTGCACATTGAATGTGATTTCTTCATCATTAAGCCTCATCTTGAGCTCCCCAGTCTCACAATCAATGAGAGCTCTGCCTGTAGCCAAAAATGGCCTGCCCAAGATTATGGGAATCTCTTCATCCACTCGACAGTCTAGTATCACAAAATCAACAGGGAACACAAACTTCCCCGCTTGCACCAAAACATCATCCAGAATACTTGACAGTCTCTTCACCGTCCTATCAGCTAGCTGCAGCAACATGGAAGTTGGTCTGGCTCTACCAATACCCAGTCTCTTATAAATGGCCAGGGGCATTAGATTAATGCTGGCCCCCAAATCACACAGTGCTTTGGCAAAAGCAAAATTGCCAATGGTGCAGGGAATTGTAAAACTCCCTGGATCAGACAACTTTTCTGCTATTGGTCGTGTTACCACAACACTGCAAGTCTGAGTCAAAGTACAGTCGCCAAATCTTGGAAATCAAACTTCCGGGACATCAAGTCTTTCATCATCTTCACATACTCAGGCATCTCTTTCAGAGCATCAATCAGAGGAATTTTTACCTATATCTACTTCAGCATATCCAAGAACTTTTTGTACTGCTCATCCTTTTGGTATTTGGCCAACCTTTGAGGGAATGGGGTTGGCGGTCTCTTCTTCCTAGTGATTTGGGATTTTTCTTTCTCAACTACCACCTCAACTACTGGCTCTGGGGTTATTTCCACTTCCTTTTCAGCCTCACTCTGCCCACTAGGTTCTCCTTCAGCAGTTTGCACTGTTACCTTGGTCAAGTTTGTGGAATCATCAATTTTGATTGGCATTGTTACTAGTGTCTCTGCCTGCCTGCTTTCACAAGCCAACTCTTGTTCCAAGTCTAAGTCCCTGCCATTGCGGAGACTCACTGCCATCATCTGCTTCGGGCCATGGTCCTTAGGATTCACCTGAGTGTCTGCAGGTAAAGTCCCAAGAGGACGATTGTTCACTGACATAGATATCTGGCCCAACTGCACTTCAATATTTTTAATAGCTGCATCATGTGCATCTACTCTCTCACTCATTTTGGCAGTCGACCCAATCACCTGTTGCATCATCGCTTCAAGCCTGGAAAACCCATCTTATTGCCTGCCCCCATGTTGTTGCTGAGGAGGGTGGTATGCTTGCTGCTGATTTTGGTTGTTATAACCTTGTGTCCTCTGATAAGGTGCCACATTACCATGAGGTCTCATGGCACCCATGTTTCCATTGTTCTGTTGCTGGTGAGGTGGTCTATACGGTTGAACTTGCTGACCCCAGTTTTTCCCCCCGTCTCTGGCCTCCATATTTGACACATAATTCATGTTTTCTGAATAAGGAGGGTGATCACAATATGCATTCCACTGATTACCAATTGGTTGACTAATGCAAGATGTGTATAAGCCCCCATTGGTAATATCTACAATATGAACTTGCTGCTTTATCCCTGACTTCTCTACCTTCTTAGTAAGAATACTCATCTGTGTCATTAAAGTAGCCTTCTCAGCCATAGTGTTGGACGGATCTAATGGCACTGAGTGAACAACTGGGGTAATAGGAGCACCCCTGGTTGTCCACCCTGAATTCTGTGCCATCGTATCAAGTAAAATCTGTCACTCTCTCCATGTCTTGTTAAGGAATACTCCACCAGCTGAAGCATCAACATTGGCTTTTACACCATCATCCAGACCCATATAGAATCGTTGCCCCAATATTTGCTCAGGAATACCATGGTGAGGACAGATAACCAGCATCCCTTTAAATCGTTCCTATGTCTCCTGCAGTGTCTCCATGGGCTTCTGTCTGAAGCTTATGATCTCATCAATCTGTTGTGCTGTCTTGTTTGGTGGATGGAATTTATTCAGAAATTTCTTGACCAACTCCTCCCATGTTGCAATAGAGTTGATAGGGAGGGAGTTGAGACAAGTCTGGGCAACTCCTGTCACCGAGAATGGAAATAATAACAGTCTTAATTCCTCCGGGGTAACCTTCGGCTACCTCTGGGTCTTGAAGATGGACAAAAAGCTCTTTAAGTGCTGATGGGGATCCTCAACGTACGACCCCGAAAATAGCCCCTTATTTTGCAACAAGTGCAGCATATTGTTTGTAATCTGGAAGGGATCTGCTTCAATCTGAGGGACCAAAATCGCGGTTGCCAAGTTGTTAGCTGTGGGTTGTGCCCAATCGTATAATGGCACCTCAAGTACAACGAGTACCCTAGTCGCTGCAATCTGTGCAGCTGGGTCGACCACACCATCCTCAACATTAATGTTGTTTCTGTCGTTCAACTCTGCCATGTCTGGTTCTATGTGTTCAATGTGTGATTGTTGTTTGCTTCTCCGATTGTCCCTGTTCAAGGCCTTGAAAACCTTTTCGGGGTCTGGCAATGCTTCAAATACGTCACCAGTTCTCGAAGAGTTTCTAGGCATGCACCTGTACCACCGGTTTAACAAACGTTAGAAATTCAATATATGTATGAAATCAAAGAAAATCGACTATACTTAAGAATTTTCCTTCAACTACAATGATAATACCGTTAACTCCTCGACAACGGCGCCAAAATTTGATCACGCTCAACTATGTCTATTAAAAGACTAAACGTTGTGTATATCACTTTGTATTTTTTCTACTACTACAATTGAACAGAAATAATAAACTTAAGATTAACTAATAATAAGATGTAAACAATTGGATTAAAGGTCTAAGGTTATGGTTTCCCCCGTTGGTGAACTTTCTTCTTATATACTTCCTATAATTTTGATTTAGTTGTCTCTATCAATCATGAAAACTCCAGTTACCATAAATCTCTCTCAAGTAATTATGATAATTTACTAGACGCACTCTCTCAAGTTACGCTAGCTAGATTGCATTATAGTTCACTTTAGATTGCACCCGAGGTATCGTTATCTCTAATCCAACCTCTAAACCCTCGGTTATGACTCTCGTCTATACTCCGGGAGTGGTGTTGTTCAAACAACTACCTAAATATGCACTCTCTCTCAAGTAGATACATAATAAATAGGCACAGCTAATTGAGGGCCCTTCAATCAACTACAACAAGAACGTAGTTGAACAAATAGAGATTAACAACCAACCAAAACTATATTAATATCACAATAAATTCATCCCCCAACGGGTTCCACCAAAACCTTAGATTAGAAAAGTTAGCTACTCATAATAACGATAAAAACTACAAAAGAATTCATAAGCAAAGGTAAAAGCACAAAAGAAGGATATATGGATTGATGCCCAATTGCCTCATTGCCTCTTGCCCTTGATTTTCTTGTTCTAAACTCTAAACCTTGATAAAAATATTCTCTTGGGCGAATTGAACCTTTTATAGTTTGTGTGGATTGGCCTTGAACTTCCAAAAACACCATCCAGCTTCTATTTTCCGCGTCTGGACTAGCGATAGCGCACTAGTCACGCGCTAATGCCCGCGCTAGTTGGGTTATACAGTGCCTCCGGAAAGCTGGACTAGCACGGGCGCGCTACAACCCGCGCTAATGGGTTTCTTCACTGCCTCGTTAAACTGAACTAGCCTTCAAATCACCCCGAAATTACCCCATGGCCTGTTATTCTTCAAATTCGCCCGGATCACCGTCATAAGTCCTCAATAGCTTATTGTACTCCTGTGAAACATAAAAATCACCATTAGAGCCAATTTATCATAATTTAACACACTTAAGACCGTGAAGCATCATTAAGTTAGAGTATAAATATACGCTAAACTATATGAATTTAGCCTATTTTCAATTACTATTCTATGCATTAACAGTAAACGCATGAAACATCTTGAAGTGCTAGACTGAGCTCCTTATCAAATTTGGCTATTGATCCTCCTCTTCTAAATGTAAAAGGATATGGAAACAGATAAATGTTAGCAATGTAAACTCTCCATGGATACACAGATGATTGTTTAAGATACTTTCAGATACCTATAAAGAGCAGGCAACCTACACTTGACATTTTCAAGCTCAATAAAGTTGAGATGTAGCGATTAAAGTTTATTTGAAAGCAATTGTCATTTTAAAGTTTCATGTGAACTATTGATTGGCTAAAGGATATGAGGCCACAACCGCAAAGGAGATGCAACACCAAGCGCATCACCACAAGTTTATCAAATCTCTACAGTAACAATCATTTTACTTTAGGTAATTCTAAGTCAATTGTGATACTTGCAGAAGCCATACTAACCAAGTAAGTTTACTATGCAAGCACCATGCTGAACTTTAGGAGAACTATTCAACTATATGTTCATATATCTAAAGGACTTTTCATGATGTTTAGACTCTTAATTTGGATCTGATGTTTCTATTTTCAAAGGTCACATAGAAGAGGTACATACCTATTCTTTATTCTTTGCATTTTCTTCTCAGTCTACAAACTCATGAATCATAAACTTTATGGAAACAACATGTATTGAATAAAATAATATTATATCTTTGCAGACACATTGATATTACGATCTGCCGGTGCCATTGGAAAGAGAACTTCTGGAATCACAATATATACAAAAAAAGGTCCAGATTCTTTATACATTTATACATATATGCTTTTGAATTTAGTTATGATATTCTAATATTATATTTTTCATAGATTTGTGCGTCTTGAAAAAAATATCAAATCTCTCTACAGACACATCAAAATCACGATCCACTTATGCCGTTGGAAACAAGACTTCTAGAACTACAATATATAAAAAATTTAGGTCTAGGTTATTTGTATATTTAAACAAATATCCTTTTGACTCAGTTCTGAATTTCTGTCAATTTGCTTTTTCCAGCTTTGCATGACCATACTAAAAAAATTATATCTCTTTACAGGGACGTCGAAACTACGATCTGCTTGTGCCATTAGAAAGAGAACTTATGGAGCTACAATAAATAAAAAGTTAAGGTCCAAATTATCTGTCAATTAATGCAAATATGCTTTTGAATTCAGTTATGAAGTTTTGATATTCTACTTTTCACATTTTTGAGTGTTATGACTAAAAAAACACATCTATCTTGCATACACACCGACAACACTTTTGGCCATCGTTGCTGCTTGGTTGAGTTGAACACAAAAATTATGAAGGTGAATTTTGCATTTTTTTCTTAAATAGCCAAAGTACCTCAATCAGGTTAACAAGTATTAAACATTATTTTATATTTTTTTTTTGTGCAGGTTAGTCATAAATGTGAAGATACTATCAGATTATACCATACCTCAGGTCCACTATACTCCTTGCCTCAAAGGCAGATGCAAAAAATTAAAAGATGTTGAGTCAGAATATGCCACCTGGCACTTTAGAAAAATCCTCCAAAAAATTAAAAGGAGGAGAAAAAGCATTCTCAATTCGCCAAGTGGCATCATCAGAATATGCCACCTGGCAATTTAAAAAAATCCTCCAAAATAATAGGAGCTATAAAATTATTTTAAAAAACTACGTAATTTCAGATTTTTTTATTTATTATAAGACTAAATACTCTTTATTTATCAAAAAACTAACTGATTTAAAAACAAATAATTTTAGTCATTAACTCTAGAAAATAAATTTGATTTATATTATTATTTAAAAATTACAAATTAAACATTGAAAATTTTAAAACATACGTTTTTTACTCTTTAAAACATACATTTTAAAAAATTAATTGATTCAAAATTATTTGATCATCTACTTTTTTAAAATAAAAGAACCTTATTTAATTTAAATTTTATATTTCTTTAATTTTAAAATTTTAACTGCTTTTCACCATACTTTGTTTACTCCTTAACCTTTAAAAATAAAACTAATTTATATTATTTAAAATTTCATAATTAGAACCCATTTTCCCTTAATTTCCTATGCAAAACCTACCCTATGGATAGTGAACAGTGCTCAACACCTCAACAATATGACTGAAATTAACGCACGACCGAAACTCACAAAATCATATGGAACTGCTCCAAACTGGCGGCCAACTTCCATTTCTCCAAACTGATAGTTCGTTCTTAAATTCAAATATTTCCTACTACTATCAAAAATTCAAGAAAACATACCGTTTCTGCAAAATATGGCTACTCACAATGATTTGATCAAGAATATAACAATTTTGAAAATGCAATGGAATTAAAGTTTGGGTTGTTTGTATGTGGGGAGTACCAAGTCGTTATAATTCATACGCTACTTTGTCGATTGAGTTGGTTCTATAAGATGAAAAGGTATTAATAATCTGTTATTGTCTTATAATAAATTTTGCTAACTCTATTTTTTAATTTGCATTTGTGAATATAATCAGTAGCAAAAAACCCGATTGAAGTATCTGTGTACTACGCATATGTATCCTCAAATATGTTTCTCAGTATTACGTTTTGCTTCTCTATTTTTAAATTTGCAAATATGGATTTTTTGCTCTTCTCTTCATATATTTTTTAAATTTCTATATGTATATCCATGGGATAATCAGTAGAAAAAACCCGATTGAAATATTAGTGCACCAGACATATGTATTCTCAAATATGTTTCTCAGTGGTATACTACATTATTTATCGCTGTTTTTGATTTTCTGTTTTCTAATTTGCAAATCTGAATTTTTTACTTTGCTCTGCTCTTTGTATATTTTTTTAATTTCTATGAGCGTATTCATAGGGTAGTTCCTCTAATAGGTTGGCTCAAGCCATCTCTCAACGAAGTTTCTTTGTCTCTAATGAGTTAGGTAAGGGTGTTGTTCAAGTTAAAACAATTGGCGAATTAGTGGAGTCCATGCAAGTGAGTGAACTATTTTGTGTTATATTAATTCAAGCATTCTTTAAACTTAATAGTTGTTCTATGCACATCTGTTACAATGAATAGCACATACGCTAAGTCGTTGTGCGATAAAATCAAGCTAATTGAATTTAGTTTTTTAGATTAATACATATATTGTAGAGTCCTATTTATCATGAATAGCATTGTTGTACCAAAAACTGTTTAACAATAATTTCTTTTAGGTTGTGTACTTTTATTAGCCAATAATATATATGTGATTAGAAGGTACTATCCATACAAGTCAGATGCCTCTATGTTGCCTTCAGTTATATCCTAGATTTCTCCAAGAATAAGCTTACAAGCGTACAAGCTAAAAGTGCAAAATGGATAGGGTGGTATCTATTGGAGGCAACCAGAGAAGAAAAATCATCAACTTGACTTTCACAGGATATTAAAAATAGTATCTTACTTAAGAGGGAATAATGAAGTGATAGTATCTTCTCTGTTGCTAGAATTTTCTTGCCGTTGAAAGTTGGATTCTCTATATCCATGATTGAATTAATTGAGAAAGTTAGCGTACCTTCTCCGTTGCTGCAATTTTCTTACCGTTGAAAGTTGGGATCTCTTTGGTTTGACTGTTTGTGTGTTATGAAAATTCTATTTTTATTCCTCTGTACCCTTTTTATGGGCTATAACAGAGAAATATTTTAGAATGATGCAATTTATAGGATTGGTGAATACTTCTCTATTTACTTTGATTCTAATTCAGAGGGAAAAAATATATATAAATGTAACGACCCAGTCGGCCGTTTTAAGAATTAGCGCCCCGATCCCCTGTTAACCGCTTCTCCCATGTCTATTTATGTTATTGGAACTTGTCGGAGCGTTGAGTGATGGAATCCAGAGTGATTTTGGACCTGGCCGTAAATGTGGAATTTAGCTTAGAAACCTGGACGTAGCTAGAACTGTGAAGACGAATCCAGAATGGAATTCTGTTGACTCCGTTAGCTCCGTTGGGTGATTGCGGGGTTAGGAGCGTATTCAGAATGTGTTTTCAAGATCGACTGTGGATTTAGGCTTGAATTGGCGAAAGTTAGAATTGCGGCGTTTTCGGCCGATAGGTGAAATTTTGATATCGGACTCGGAATAGAACTTCGAAAGAGATAGCAGGTCTGTAATGTCATTTAGGTCACAAGTTCAAGCCCCCACACTATGAAAAACAAAGCCTGGTATTTAAGTGGAGAAGGGTAGAGGGCAAACCAATTATCCACCGAGTTTTGAAGGTTGTGGTTGGTCCAAAGGATCGTCCCCAGACAGATTTTTCGGTCATCCAAAAAAAAGAAGAAGATTATTTCGGTATACCGAAATACCGAAATATCAAAAACCCAATACCGTATACCGAACTGAAATACCGAAATACCGAAATTTATGTATCGAAATAAATCGAAATATCAAAAAAATCGAAACCGAAATACCAATAAATTCGGTTCGGTTCGGAATTCATTTTTTCGGATTTTATGCCCGCCCCTAATCATTGTTGCTTGGTTGAGTTGAACACAAAAATTATGAAGGTGAATTTTGTATTCTTTTCTTAAATAGCCAAAGTACCTCAATCAGGTTAACAAGTATTAAACATTATTCTATATATTTTTTTGTGTGCAGGTTAGTCATAAATGTGAAGATACTGTCAGATTATACCATGCCTCAGGTCCACTATACTCTTTGCTTCAAAGGCAGATGCAAACTTATATAATCTGGTAATGAGTCTGAATCTCTATTTTTAAAATATAATAGGTTTCAAGCTAAAAATATGCACTCATAAAGTTTAATTTAGGTTTCGTCCCTGCCTTATCTAAGGCTGGTCTTGCTTGCACATATGTCAAGATGGTTGGTGGCACTAATACTAGTGCCTATTCAATGGGCATGCTTTGATTTAGCTGTTGCAACTTGAGAATTCTTTTGTGACTGATTCTTTCTCATATTACATAAACTTATGGCCCGAAATATTAAATTATAATATACTCCACCGCCAAGAAAATCGTGATGGCCGATGAAGTACACGATAAATATCGTCAAAATCAAAAGTACATAAAAAACAAATAAATACTCCAGATCAAAATTATGAAAAGATTTTTACATAGCAATTTTGAAGTAGTTATTGGCAATTTTAATTTTAAAGTTTATTTGAACCACCGATAGGCTTCAGGATATGAGGCAGCAGTCAAACGAAAGCAGCTGAGGCTCGGAAAGCAGCTGCAACACCAGCCACATCACCACAGTTGATCAAATCTCTATTTCCACTATATTTTTTGAATTACTTCAGTCACTTTTAAGCCAAACGATACTTTTGGAAGCCACCCTAATCAAGCAACTTTGCTATGCAAACAACAAACAGAGAAATCAAAAATAAAAAATTAAATTCAATGCAATTATGGAGGATTTATCAATTCAAGCAGTAATCTGATTGATGAATACAAAGAAATGGCATGTAATGTAAGCATGCCAACAATAATTTTTGAAACAACTCAAAGAAATTCATCAAGTTATTTTTTGTTTTAATTCTTTTGAATGTGATCGTTAAATTTTGTCTACAATATACATCTTTTTGTAATATCTCTTTCTGCTCCTTTTTCCTTTGAACTAATCCACGGATCGCGCGAATACGTATACTAGTTGCAAATAAAAGTAGAAACATAATTCTTATTAGCTTGTGGTTAATTATAATAGAGCATAACCCATTTATTTATATGGGAAAAATAACTTAACAAAAAGTAACAAACTGTAATTTTTTTTATAAAATTAGACATTCATCAGAAATAAAAAAATAACATTTATAACACTTTCTCTTGAATGTCTATTCAACAGATAATGCGCATATTAAAACATTAACTAAAACAAAACTCAGTGGGAAAAAATTCTAGTGAAGGAAAAAAATAGGAATTTTTACATTCCTATACACTATTTGAAACTTTATTACCCTCCTTAATCAAGTTTTAATTTACTTACATCTTATATATAAATTTACTAATTATATACACTTTAGGAATTAAATGAGTATCCCTATATATTAGGAATCAATTATTTCTCATCATTATTCTCTCTCGCTCCTGCGCTCTCTCTCTCCCTCCGTCTCTCTTTCTTGCACTCTCTCTCTCTCTACGTCTCTCTCTATCTCTCAATCCCTAATTTCAGTAACGTAGAACAAAGGAAAAGAGAGCAACAATTCCACCATTGACAGCCATTAAAAAGTTTTGAAACTTTGAATTCGAATTTGGATTTTCAAAAACCATTACTTGTTTGGATTGGGTGTTGTTGCAAAAAATTGAGAATATTGTTTGGAGTTTATATCTCAATTTTGAGGGTGTTTTGGTGAAGATTAGACTTGATTTTGGTTAAATTTCAGATTGAAACTCGAAGAAGAAGAAGAAGAAAATCACGACATGACATACATTACAACAACAACAACAACAATAATATATATAGAAAAGATGATGCGAGACCTCTCTAAGATTAGGATTATTGCCATTTATCTTTTTTCTCATGTTTTTGGGTTTTTTGGGTCCAAAAAACCTCATTCTTTTCATTGGACTCTTTAAAATTAAATACAATTAATCTTTGTATGTTACTCTTTTGCAATTACTCAATGTTTATCACTCTCTTTTGTACCTAACTAATATTATAAACCTTTAAGACTTTATCACCATTTAACTGGAAAGGATATGACAAAAAGACTCCTTAAATCATTTTCATTTAATTTCTTTTATAATTCAACATTAATTATCCTATTTATTACATCTCATTATGTTTCAAGAGTTATAAAAAGACCTTCATATCGATTTGCCTTTTTTTTTTCAAAAAAAAAATTCAACTCCCTTATGACTAAATTTCGTATGTTCACCTTCTCTATATAATAATCTCATACCTCCATCATTTTACGCGACCCTCACAAATTTCGAATCTGATCATAGTCCATAAAATGTGAACAAGACTCTCACTCTCAACCAACATGCCAAGGAGGTTTATTTTTTTCTCTTTTTATTTTTGCCTTTTTACTTTTTTCTGTTAAGTACTACTAATTTTTTTTCTTTCTTTGTACATTGCATGTTATCAGCTAAATTAATTTAATGGATGCTAATTGTAGTTATGAAGTATTTTCTTACTTTCTTTTTTTGTTTTTCAAATATAATATTTTGTTAGTTGAAAAATAAGTTTGTTGTACCAGGAAAAAAATAGTTGTTTGGAACATGAGGAAACTGCTCTAGCATATATATAGTTGGTTGTAGGTGATAAAGTGATCATTCCATTTTTGCTAATTTCTCCCAACAGATTCTTAACTGCCTCTCTTCGAATGAGTGAAATTGCAAAAAGAACCGGTCTGCAGAACTTGACATTATGCTATCACGGGAGTCAAGTTCATAAGTTTGACACTTCTCTAAAACTAAATAGTTATTTTTATTTTGCTTTTTTATCTCAATACTTGGTTCATTTTTCCTCCCTTTCTATTGTGTCACGACCCAAAATTCATAAGGTCGTGATAGCGCCGGACACCATTGTCAGGCAAGCCAATCATTAAATAGTTAAGTTAAATTTCTTATTTTAGCATTTTTGAAATCATTATCTTTCACTTTATTACATGATAACTGAGTAAAATCCGTTAAGTAGAAATAACAGTCCAATATTTTATTTTGATAAAATACATCCCAAACACATCTTAGAACCCGGTGACACAAGTATATGACCATTCTCTAAGAATTTTACAAATGCTACAAAGCTTGTCCGAGATACAAATTGGACAATGAAATTTAAAACAAAATGAATACAATACGAGGGAGGCTCTGTCAGCTGCGGATCGCCTCCGGATGATGCAGCTCGCCTAAGTCTCCAAACTAGCGACATCGCTATGAAAGTACCTGTGCAATAAAAATACACAGCAAGTGTAGCATGAGTACGAAAACAACGTGTACTCAGTAAGTATCACACCTAACCTCAGAGAGGTAGTGACGAGAGGTCGATTTGACACTTGCTAGAGGTCAATGTAGTATAAGCAAGTGAGACACTAAGCATGAATGTCCTAGGCAATTTATTTAAATATTAGGGATAAGGAATATTAGTTCTTCTTATATTTAACACTTTAACACCTTCGTCATTTCAGTTGACATTTTAAATAATAATCAGGGATGAGAAACATCAGACTTATTTCACATTTACACATCAATTCTTCTTCTTTTAACTGGCAATTAAGAATTTCCTTAGGCCGATAAACATGTATAAATCATAGGAAATACACAACAATTATCATGCGCAAGAAATGCCGAGGGTCGAACGGCGCAAACCCACAATAATAAACTGTCCACTGCCGAAGGGTCGAACGACTCGAACCATAGATGCATCTATTTTCCATGCTCGCGAATCGATCATGCGACGCGGTCAACATAATAATAATAAGGCTAACCTGCTCGCGAATCATACCTGCGACTCATGTGCTCATATGTACACATATTCACATAATGATCCGCATTTTTATCAAGAAAGCAGTTACTCAGGAAAGTGGTAAAATTCTTCTTAAGTGAATATGAAAAATAGCATTTAAATATTTATTTTGAAACTCATTTGCCAAATTTAATAATATTCAATAATATAACCTTATCAGATATACAATTATCCACAGAGGAAATCAGTTCTCTTTCTAGATGATTAAGAAAATGAACTCTAGTCTTCTTAGATATTCAATTACTATTTTGATCATATTAGCGGTCTAATATTACTGGCAAGATCACAAGTACAACAAGTAAGGCATGTTAGTGGGTCCTAGACTACTCGAACATGGCATAATAGTAGCTATGCACGGACTCCTGTCACCTCGTGAGTCGTAGCCCCCCTAGTAGCAGCACATATTTAATTAGTTCACCTAGGGGGACAATTCCCCTTCACAAAGTTAGAAATGAGACTTACCTCGCTCCGAAGTTCCATAACCGGCTTCCAAGCCCTTCCGACGACTCCAATGGACGCACAACGCCCCAAAACTATCCCAATAACGACTATACTCTAATATTTACAACAATTCAAATTATATAATTTCCCAACTCTGCTCAGTGCATTGACCAAAATGCCCTCGGGCCCACGTGCCCGGAAATTCAAAAATATCTCGAAGATATATTCTATCCATAGCTTTACTAGTTCAAATATACAATTTACTCTAAATTCCATGCTCAAATTCGTGGTAGAAATCCAAAATACCATTTCTAGGTTTTCTTCAAAATTTTCCAGTTTTTCCACAATTTTTCATGTTTTAATCCATGCATATACCTTGTATTTAACTTGGGATGAGTGGGAGTAACTTATCTTCTGACCCTTGACGAAAACCCTCTCTTGAAGCTCCTCAAGATCGCCCATGCCAAATGAAATTAGGAGAAAATGAGCCAAGATCCTCATTTTAAAACATTCTGCCCAGGCCGATTTTCGCATCTGCGATCTAGCCTTCGCTCCTGCGCTTCCGCAGGTGTGCCCAAGAGCCCGCACCTGCGGCTTCCTTCTCCTCCAGCCGGATCCGCACCTGTGACCCATTGTCCGCATATGCGCCTTCGCAGGTGCGGAAATTACATCGTACCTGCGCTCCCAGCCAAGCCAACAAACTTCGCACCTGCGGCTCCACACCTACGGCCAAATCTTCGCAGGTGCGGTCACACCAGACACTAGCAGCTCCAGCTCCTCTTCTAACTTCAAATTTGATCCATTAACCACCCGGAATCCACCCGACGCCTCCGGGACCCCGCCCAATCACACGACTCAGTCCCATAACATCCCACGGACTTGCTCGAGGCCTCAAATCACATCAAACAACGCCAAAATCACGAATCGCACTCAAACTTTATGAACTTGAAATTTCAAACTTCCACCTTCGATGCCGAAACCTATCAAATGATGTCGGATTGACCCCAAATTTTGGACACAAGTCATATTTGATATTACGGACCTGCTCTAACTTCCGGAATCGCATTCTGACCCCGATATCAAAATTTCCACTTCCGGTCGGATTTCTCAAAAACCTTCAAATTTCTATCTTTAGCCAAATGACTTCAAAATGACCTACAAACATCCGAATTCACTTCCGATCACACTCCCAACTCCAAAATCACCATACGAAGCTATTCCCAGACTCGGAATTCCAGACGGACATCTATAACACTAAATGCCTTGCAACCCAAACTTAGGAAATTTCTTCAAAATGTTGACTTCCACAATATACGCCGAAACGTTTCCGGGTTATCCAAAACCCGATCCGGACATACGCCCATGTCCGAAATCATCATACGAACATGCAAGAACCTTAAAATCCTGATTTGGAGGTCGTTTACTCAAAATTCCAATCTTAGTTGATTTCTCCAACTTAAGGCTTCTAAAATGAGAATTTCCTTTCCAAATCAACTCTAAACTTTCCGAAACTTGATTCCGACCATGCCTACAAGTCATAATGCCTGAAATGAAGCTGCTCATGGTCTCAAACTGCTGAACGATGCGCTGGAGCTCAAAATGACCGGTCGGGTCGTTACATATTGTCTATGTATTGTTGAAACTGTGATAGAGAAGGGAATGTAAAATTGCGAGTACAATAAAAATGTGTAGTTGCCATGACCCAAATTTCCCTCCGTTGGGTATCGTGATGGCACCTAGTCTTAGGGACTAGGTAAGCTTAACATTTCCACTGAACAAAAATAATAAAGGAATTATAATATTCTCGATTTAGAAATCTTGACAAAGTTTACAATTTTCCAAAACCCGGTAAATACAAGTCATAAGCTCTACACCATATTTCAACCGAATCTAAATACAACTGTCTAGAAATAATAAGTACAGTTGACATAAACAGGAAGGTGACTCCAAAGCATGCGAATGCAACATCATGTTTACCTTGAGTCTCCTCATCAACGATCCTTGCAGCTAACGACAACAATAACCTGGATCTGCACACAAAAATGCATAGAAGTATAGTATGAGCACACCACAGCGGTGCCCAGTAAGTATCAAGACTAACCTCGGTGAAGTAGTGATGAGGACTAGTCAAGACACCACTGGTCTAATAAGTAAAAAGGCATAAATGTACGAATGACCGAAACATAATATCTATCTAAAGATTTTTCGATATAATTAATAGTACGATCGAATAATACGGAAGCAAATTCAATAATTACAATCAACGGACAACATAATAGAAATATGCAAAGATAATGGAATGAATGCAAGCCAAATGTCGGGAATCACAACCCAATAAAACACTAACAACTCAGCAATGCATCAATTTATTCACGTCAGGCCTTAGCCAATAAACTCAATAAAGCTGGTCAAACCTTCGAGTGAAAACCTTTAAATTGTGAGTTTATTTCAAAAGCTTTAACGATATAATCATTCCGGAATCGAGAAATCTCTTCTTTGAAACATACTTTCTCTGAATGTATATTTATATATTTTTATAAGGAGAAATCCTTAAAACATAGTCCCTTCAAAATACGTGGTGTTCAAACTTTCCCAAATACTGCTCTTTCAAATATCATTTCTCTGTAAGACAAATACTTTTCAAATATACTTTCGAAACAGAAGTCCTTTAGACATAACTTTTCAATATGTATATGTATATATA
>MDKI01098204.1:0-62049 GCA_005239505.1 Nicotiana paniculata
AAAATAGTATAGAATTTGGGTGTGGTCAAAAAATAGTTGTTCACAATGGGATATTGTTACTGATGGTCCTTTGGCCACCATGAAGACAAATTCTGAAGGAGTAGAAGTGCCAAAGACAAGAGTTGACTGCACTGCTGAGGATCTAAGAAAGTGGGAGAAAAATGCTAAGGCCAAGAAGTGGCTTGTGTGTGGACTTGGTCCAGATAAGTACAGCACAATTCAAAGTGTACTACTGCCAAAGAAATTTGGGACACTTTGCAAATGGCTCATGAAGGAATTGTTCAAGTGAAGAGATCCAGAGGTACTTTACTATATTCTCAATACGAGAAATTCTCTATGAAGGAAGGAGAGACCATTCAAGAGATGTACACTAGGTTTAATACACTGACTAATGAATTGAAATATCTTGGAAGGAATCTTCTTGAGGAAGAAAAGGTTAAGAATATTTTGACAAGGGTTCTGCCAGTCTCTTGGGAGAGAAAAATCACTGCAATTCAAGAATCCAAGAACATTGCAACTCTCAATCTGGATGAGTTAATTGGAAATCTTACTTCCTATGAACTTAGAAGGCATACAATGAAGATGGTGCTCCCAAGAAGGAAAGGATTCTGGCACTGAGAATCACTGAAGGAGCAGATCTGGAAGAAGACGAAATGGATATGATCACCAAGGATTTCAAGAAATATCTTATGAGAGGAAAGGGCTCCTCAAGAGATGGAAACTACAACAAGGCAAGGGTACCAGAAAAAATGACTAATGAGGGCTGCTACAAATATGGGAAGACTGACCATCACATCAAGAACTGCCCTCAGCGGGAAGTTGAATGGAAAAAGGAAAGGACTAAACGAAGGAACTGGAAGAAGGAACAAGTTCATCCCAAGAAGAATAAAATATCAACAAAGGCTATGGTCGCTGCTTGGGGAGAAAGTTCAGATGAGGACTCAGATGATGAAGACGGAGATGAACAAACACTTATGGCAGTTGGTGATTCAGATGAGGAATCCGAGGTAAGTATATTTCATCTCAAAGACAAGATTAAGTTCTTGTCCAAAGGAAAACTCTCTAAACTACTGCTAGACTTTATTGATGGATCTGAGGTAATTAATAAGGAAAAGGAACAGTTGTCTAAGGACTGTGTAATTTTAAAATCAAAGTGCAAAAACCTGTAACTCAGAGTAAGTGAGACTGTGAGTGAAAACATTGCTCTGAAGAACCAGGTTCATCCACTTAAGACAAATACCCTAGAGTTAAAATCTGAAAATCTAAAACTGAAACTAGGAACCAGTAAAAAGATAGCTGACAAGTCTCAACTCATGAACTAGACAGAACTTGTAAATGGAATAGATCCTCTGATGTTTTGACATGGATACATGAACATCATAGTAGCAATAGGAGAAGACTTGGCTTTGGGAGTCAGCTGCCTAAATGGGATCCTAAAAGCAAGTACCTCACCCTTCCTGATAACAAAATCTGTACCCATTGTGGTAAGACTGGTCACTACAAAAGTCAATGCAATGCAAAAGAGCAGGCCAGTCAAAAGAATAAAAGTTTTGTTCGAAGGAAGAATTGGTTACCAAATTGGGATAAAAAGAATTTAATTCATCCTTTTGCTTATAGAAAGGGACCCAAACTAGTTTGGGTTCCTAAGACTAACCCCTGATTTTCTTTTGTAGGTTCAAGTGAAAGGAATTAGCCAAATATGGTACATGGATAGTGGATGATCAAAACACATGACTGGTAACAAAGAGTAGTTCCTTTCACTTGAGGACCTTAAAAGAGAAAATGTCTCCTTTGGAAAAGGAAAGAAAGGTGAAATCATTGGGGTTGGTAAGGTAGGTAAGGATGACACACGTTCCATTGAGAATGTCTACCTGATAGATGGCTTGAAATATAGCCTAATCAGTGTGTCACAACTTTGTGACAGAGGTAACTTGGTAGCATTCACCTCTACAGAATGTTTTGTGATAAATCTTATCACTGACAAGATTGTTTTGCAGGGAAAAAGAGTGAACAATATATACATCATAGATCTATCCACACTTTCAAAAAATGAATTAACATGCTTAATTGTGTTGGACAGTGATCCCCTCCTTTGGCATAAGAGACTTGGACATCCAAGTCTGAGTCCACTCATTAAACTAGTCTCAAAGGACTTAGTGATAGGTCTGCCTAACATTAAGTTCAAGGAAGATAAATTTTGTGAGGCTTGTGCAGGGAGAAGCAGGTAAGATCCTCTTTCGAAAGCAAGAAAGTAGTAATTACCACCAGAACGATGGAACTGGTCCATATAGATCTTTGCGGTCCTATGAGAACCTTAAGCAGAGGTGGTAAGAGATATATGATGGTGCTTGTTGATGACTATTCTAGATTTACCTGGACATTGTTTCTAACATCTAAAGATGAGGCATTTGACATGTATACTTCTTTTGTTAGAAAAATTCAAAAACAATTAGGAAATCAACTTGCATCAATTAGGTCTGATCATGGCATTGAATTTGAAAATGCTAAATTTTCTGATTTTTGTGATGAACATGGCATAGATCACAAATTTTCTGCCCCTAGAACTCCACAACAAAATGGAGTGGTTGAAATAAAGAATAGGACACTTGAAGATATGGCTAGGACAATGCTTCTTTCTAGAAAACTACCCCATAGCTTCTAGGCAGAAGCCATTAATACTGCATGCTATATCATAAATAGGTGCATGACCAGACCTCTTATAGAGAAGACTCCCTATGAGTTAATTAAAAGGAGAAATCCAAATATATCCCACCTCAGGGCTTTTGGTTGTAAGTGCTTTGTGCACAACAATGGTAAAGACTCCCTAGGTAAGTTTGATCCCAGAAGTGATTACTCTTGGGATATTCCTAACATAGTAAGGCTTATAAATTTTATAACAAAAGAAGTATGTGTGTTGAAGAAAGTGTGCATGTAGTTTTTGACGAAACTAACATTCTTTCTGAGAGACAGGAACAAGAGGATGAAAATTTTGGGCTGGTCAGAAACTCAGTCCAAATTGGAGAAACACTGGAGGAAGGAACAGGTTCAACCATTCCAGGAAACATGACAGGGGGAATAGAACAAAATAATTCCCAAAATTCATTGGAACCTGTGCCTGATCTTGTTCCACAGCAACAAGGCACTGAAGGAACTTCAAGGAGTAACCAGTTCTTCTTTGAAAAATATTTGTGCTTTTGATACCTTTATATCTCTTATTGAACCTAAAAATGTTGTTGAGGCTTTACAGTATGTAGACTGGGTAAATACAATTCAAGATGAGCTCAACCAATTTGAAAGAAGTCAAGTCTGGCATCTGGTGCCAAGACCCTCGGATAGATCAGTAATTGACATAATGGGTCTTCAGAAACAAACTTGATGAAGATGGAATAGTTACAAGAAACAAGGCAAGATTGGTGGTTCAAGGATAAGACAGGAGGAAAGCATAGACTATGATGAAACCTTTGCTCCAGTGACAAGGCTGGAAGCAATAAGACTCTTCATAGCCTTCGCTGCTCACATGGAATTCACCCTTCACCAGATGGATGTCAAGAGTGCCTTCCTAAACGGCTATCTAAAAGAAGAAGTGTTTGTCAAGAAACCTCCAGGGTTTGAGAACAAGGAAAATCCAGATCATGTGTACAAACTTGACAAAGCACTGTATGGACTCAAGCAAGCTCCCAGAGCATGGTATGAAATATTATCAAAATTCTTTCTTGAGCATGACTACAAGAGAGGTAAATTGATAGTACCCTATTCTTGAAGGAAAATGGTAAAGATCTCTTGGTAGTTCAGATATACGTAGATGATATAATCTTTGGAGAAACTACTGAAAAGCTAAGTAAAGAATTTGTTAAACTAATGGAGAGTGAATTTAAATGAGCATGATGGGTGAGCTTAGTTTATTTTTAAGCTTACAAATTAAACAAAATTCAAATGGAATTGTGATCCACCAGCAAAAGTATGTGAAAGAGTTGATTAAAAGGTTTAAAATGGAAGATTCCAAAGAAATCGACACTCCTTTTGCAGCAGCCACAAAACTAGATGTAGATGAACCTGGTTCATATGTTGATCAAAAGTTGCATAGGGGAATGATTGGTTCATTGTTGTATCTTACGGCTAGTAGACCTGACATTGTTTTCAGCGTAGGACTTTGTGCAAGATTTCAAGCTAATCCAAAGGAATCCCACTTAACTGTTGTGAAGAGAATCTTGAGATACCTAAAAGGCACCACTGGTCTCTGTCTTTGGTATCCTAAAGTAGTAACTTCAATCTTGTAGGATATGTTGATGTTGACTATGCAGGTTTTCTAGTGGATAGGAAGAGCACCTCAGGTATGGCACATTTTCTGGGCTCACATCTCGTGTCTTGGGCCACTAAAAAGCAAAATTATGTGGCTCTATCTACTGTTGAGGCTGAGTATATGGCTGCAGCCTCATGTTGTGCTCAACTACTGTGGATTAAACAACAATCGATAGATTTTGGAATCGATGTTGGATGCATCCCTACCTTTTGTGATAACACCAGTGCTATAAGTATTATAAAGAACCTCGTTCATCATAAAAGGACAAAGCACATAGATGTTAGACATCCTTTTTAAGGGATAATTATGAGAAGGGATTGATCTCTATTGAATTATGTGCTACTGATAGACAGATTGCTGACATATTTACAAAAGCACAGAGTAGAGAGAATTTTGAAAGGAACAAGTTAGAATTAGGGATGATTAAGATCACCTAATTGAACTAGTTCAGAATGTACATTAAAAAAAATTGGCTAGAAATTCTGAAATTTGTGTAAATAATCAGATTAATTGTTACTCAGTCTCATGCTGTAAATAGCATACTCTTTTGCCATGTTTTGAGATGATTCACTGGTTACTAATGTTGTTTTCTCTATTATTGAAAATTAAGGCTTGATCAAGTGGATTCTGGCATGATGAACCTGGTTCATTAGTGTTGGTTCATCTGAAAGGCGAGGTACGTGCTCTCTACTATACACACTTTGAAATATTAATAGTTAATCATGAGCAAAACTCTACCTAATCAAAATATTTTCACAATCTATCCTTATCCCATTTGAACCAATTCTGTCTACCCTAAGACTCCAATTAAAACTAAACTGCCTAGAACCTAGGAAAATAGTAATTGTCACCTATAACTGATCAGTTGCAGAGGTGATAAGACCTCTATTTGACCCAAAAAGGTTGTCGCCATAGATTAATTACTTCCCTCTTTTAAAAACCCCCATCATCACCTCTGAAATCACTCACCAACTCTACAACCGTCGAAACCCTTTCATCTCCCTTACCCTCATGCTCAATCAAAATCTTCTTCTTCCATCTTCAATCAAAAATGACTAACCCTTCGAACAATCCTGGTACTCCACCACCTATTACTCCATCTTCGACTTCTTCAACACCTCCACCACCAAGTCATATTACGTCTCAAACGAGTCCCACTATTCCGCAACCGAGACCTAATTCAGATTCCAGAAAAAGATGGGTTAAAATGTTTTCCAGAAAAACAGTGGCTACAGGTTCTCTCGCCAAAAAATTGAATGCCAAACTACAAGACATTCAGGCTCCAAAATCAGGCAATTCAAGTGATTCATTTAAATAAGCTACTGAGGAAGCAGCAGGATCATCTGATTCTGAACAGGTATCATCTGTACATAAGATCACTTCTGAGAATGTGTCTGAAATAGCGGAGAAATTAGAAAACATGTTTATTTTGGTTGGGTCTGTGATAGATATGGAGCTGCCAGAAGTAAGACTTGGTAAAAATAAATTTGAGAAAGAAATAGAGAAAGAGGGAGGTCGGAGTGAAGCGAGGGGAACAGGGGAGGAAACTACCAAATTGTCTATCTGTGGTACTGAAACAGTAGTATTAGAAGAGGGAGCCAAGAAATCAAGGGGAAGTGAATCAAGAGAAGCGGCTGAGGGATTAGTAAATCTAGGAAAGTCTATAGATGAACCTGGTTCATCTATTGAGGAAACCTTAGCATATATTTTGAAGAAGTTAGGTGAAAGTTATAAACCAAAGAAAAAAAAACTCCTAAGGTTTAGAATTCTGGAACAACTGGAGCGAGTAAGAAGAGGAAGTCCACTCCCTCTGTTGATTCTGAAATCCTCTTACAAGAGGAAGAACCACAAGAACACTAAGGTAGAGTGAGGAGGAGTTACAGAAAGCCTTGGAAGAGAGTAAAAGAAAGAGGGCTGCAAAGGGAAAAGAGAAAGTTGCTGAGCTTGTAGAGGCTGTTGAGATTGATGAGATGGACCTGGTCCATCAAGATGAAAAAATGGAAGGGGTTGAGATTCAGACTCCAAGACTAAAGAAAGTCAAGACTTCCTCCAAGAAGTCTGCATCTGTGTCTGATGTACCCTCAACTGTAGCCAAGAGAACCAGGTCTACAGTAAAACCTAAGAAAGTGCAAATTGTTGAAGATGATGTTTGGAGTGAAAAGGATGAACTGATTCGGATGGAGAGAAGGATAGCTTGACAAAATTTGGGAAGCGCATCATTTTGAAGGGGAGGTTATTTGAAAGATTTGGAAGAAGCAGGCATGGACTTGTTGTTGGATAAGCTGGAGGTGCAGGGCTGGAAGGACATGGTCCTTTAGTTAGATGGACGTTTGGCCAGAAATGAGATAGTTGAATTCATGGAAAATGTTGTTGTCAAGGATGCAAGAGTCACTAGCCAAGTGAAGGGGATAGAAATTTATTTTGATGCCAAAGAATTAGAAGAGATCCTTGGCATCTCATCCGAAGTCTATGATGACTACACTAGGCAAAAATGGCCAAGTTTAGATGATCTTCCATCTGCTCTGCAACTCACAAGAAAATTCTACGATAATGAAGAGGAGGTTGAGCCTAAGGAAGTTTACAAAAGCGAGATGAAGCCCCCACACAAAGCGGTATTTGAGTTTATCAACAAGTGTATACTACCAATACAGAAGAGGAGGCATATCGCAACCTACATGGATTTAGTCCTGATGGAGTGCCTGGACAGTGGGAGGCAGATAAATTGGCCCTACTTCATCATTCAAATGTTGGACAGCGTGATCAATGGATCCAAAGCCCATGCCATTCCATATGGCTTCATTCTTACCTCTGTCCTTGCCCACTACAAGGTGCCATTGAAGAAAGCAGATATGGCTTCAACCAAGGATCACTTTGGCATTAATACTCTTCTGGTTTGTGACTATGCTGTCAATATCACTGCAAATGAACCTGGTTCATCCAAGAAGACACCGTGAACAGCAAAGTCAGAGCACTTGTACGTGAAAGTGGGATGAAGGATGAAGAAATACTTCGGCTGAATAAACATCTAGTAGAGGTTGAAACTAAGAGGGATGCTCTCGGAAATGAGCTTGCTAAAGAGAAGGATACGAATGAGGGAATCCTTAGGGATATGCTATCTCTTGTCCAAGCCAAAAACCCAGCCTCCAGCCCTTCCCAACCTTACTAGTCCAGCCTGTCTTAGTACTTCAGTGACCCAGATTCGGGAATTTTTTTGTTTTTGCTGCTCATGGTTTTAACTGTTTCTATTTTTGTCTGTGGATTGTGGATGAACAATGTCTTCTATAAATGACTTCTGCTATTTTTTGCTCTTATTCTTGTTTCTTTTTCTTTGATAGATTAAATTATTGGTTCACTATTGATGATTAATCCATGATTGCACTTGCAGTTTCCCCAGTATCCATGAGTAATTCTTAAATATCTAGGATTTTTCAAAGTTTGCAACTTTTCGATGATGCCAAAAGGGGGGAAAATAATTATGTGCTACACTGAACATATGATATTTATAACCTAATGAACCTGGTTCTTTTATGATAAATGCTCAATACTCTAAAATATGTTAATGTTGGATTAAGTTGGTTACAGGACTCAGCACAAAGTTTTTCATCATCAAAAAGGGAGAATTTGTTGGTCCAAGAAATTGAATGGTTTTGAAGATTGACAAAGGAATTCAAAGATGAACCAGTTCCACTACTGGAGACATAGACACATACAGAGTTAAGGCACGTGAGGTGCACATGCAGGAGATAAACGAAATCTGGGAAATAAAGAGATATCTCCTGATCGAAAAGATTGCAAAATACTAAGGAGAAGGACTCCTTATTCAGTAAGAACATAATTAAAGATAAGGAAGGATTCGAGGAGTTGAGATTAACTAGAACTCTTACACCAAGGAAGAGTAGCATTAGAACTCTAGTAAATCTCTCGTCTGCTAATCCTGTATATTGCAGATTGTCTTATTGTACAGGTACGCACAAAAGCATAAGTTAAGCATGAATTGAGAGCAAAATTAGCAAGGCAAATTTTGCAAGCAGTTCGTGTGAGATTTAAGTGTGCGACTCTGAAGCTACTTGGACCAGCTAGAAGAATCAGTTCCAATTGTTGTCTTTTAGTCTAGTTTACTTGTAATAGGTGATCTCAACTTGTATCTTTCAGCTTTATCTTGAAGCGTCTGTAATAGGTATTGTGTGTTTCAAGTTATAGCTAACTTGGAGTTTATCGCAAATAGCTAGAGGCTAGTTTGCCACAAAGGGATTAGAGATAATCTTAGGTTTACAAAAGAGTTTTTGTAAATGTTGTTTGGCTCACTGATTTGGTAAAGAGTTTGGGAAAATCCTACTGAGAAGTAGGTCGTGGTTTTTCACCTTTTGAACCAGGTGTTTTCCACGTAAAAATCTTTGTGCTCTTTACTTCTGTATTTATTATTCCACAAACAGTAGAGGTTGCAGCACATAGAAGAACCTGGTCCTTCTATAACTAATGCACGTGAAAATCGGACACCACACAAATCACCCCCTTGTGTGTGGTATTAACGTTTAGAACATCAAACTTATTAGTGAAAAATGAGCTTACTAAATGTTAGTTATGTTTCTACGTGAAAAAATCTGAGCATTCAACCTAAAACCTTAATATTGTGAATAAATTAATGAAGTACTTTTATTAAAAATACAAATGAGATTTTTACATAGGACTCTTATTAAAACACATTTATACAAGTAGTACTTTTGCTTTATTCCAAAAAAAGCACATTCAATTTACAGTTATAGCAATTTTAAAGATTCCTTACCTTATTTAATAGCCATCAATTTCTTAAACATTTAAACACTAACCCACAATTTAAGTGATTAATTTTGTGCCATATTAATCTATCCACAATTCCCTCGTCATTAATTTGAACTTTCTAAACTTCCCGTTCGTTTATTAATTTTTTCTTCAAATAAATAGTTGCTCTTAGAATCACATAGCCATTATTCTCTCAAACAAAAATACAAAACACGTGCATATCTTTTAAATTATATAGTATATATTTGATGTAAAATTATTAAAAAATATAATATTGTACATATTCGATGTATGCATTATATATTTAATGTATAAGTTATCTATATTTAACAAAATCTGAATATATTTTATGTATATTTGACGTATAGAATATATATTTGAATATATGAGGTATCTGTTATTTATTATTCAAAATATATATTAATTGTAAGAATGGTAATAAATTTAATATTTATATGCTTATGTACACCATTGTTATTCCTTATGTATAAATATATGGTAAATAGATTTTAAAATATAATATGCTGTAAATAATATTAAATAACTTTTTATTGAATTAAATTCTTTTTGTGATAAGATTTTCGCTCAAAAAAGGGTATATTATGCCTACCGGGTAGGAGTTATTTTTGGATGGAAATAATGTTTGACCAAAAAGTATAAAATATTTTATTAAACTAATTAAATAAAAAGATGATGGGTAAATCCTAGTTAAATATATTAAGTTCTAGATCTAGCACGTGCTTGCATAAAAAATGCCGAGCAATGTTGGAACCAATTTAATACGAATGATGTTGTTATGAACAGATAGTGGAACAATGATGAGAAATAACTATAACAAATGGAAGTAATGTAAATAGAAGGAATGATTCACTCAAATATTGAATGAGGTGGATGATTCTTCCCTCTGACAATAATGTAAGACAAATGGATATGGGAATATATGAGGTTTTCTCGGATCTGATGCGAGAAAAGGTGGAACAAACAACAAATCAAATCACTGTGGAAAGGTGATATTTTTTTTGTATTATCTTTCTAGAGCCAACTTTTCATAAGAGTTTTTATCAGAATCAATATTACATGTCTTTTGTCCTCTCTCTTCTACTATTTATATGGGATATTCCCAAAAATCCTAAAAAGGTACAGCAGGGGGAATGTTCAATAGAATATTCTCTTTGAAAGTTCCAAGGTTATACTAGTTGTTATTCCTTTTGCTGCTGCTCAACCTCGGCCTTAATGGCTTGCTCGGCGGCTCCATATTGTCAAGCCTTGGTCGACCTCGGTCTAATCGCCCATGATGAGTCATAGTTCTCACGCTTGGTCAATTCTTCATGCCGAATTTCCTTAGCCGGATTTTGACCCATACATTTAGTCCCTCCGTTCATCGAGGTTGTCTTTTACGACCTCAATGAGTGGACTTCATCAATAGCAATTCTTGAGAAATTCGGACGTGGAGGTCAAGTAATGGTGATCGTTGCCGAGATGATGATGTATCGCTCCGAGAGTTGCGGTCAGTGAGGCAGGTTCAGGATGACGTTGCAGCTGCATGCATCATCATTACGCATCTTCCGGATGTGTTGCATCGTTCCTCGAGCCTATGTCATTTCGATTTTAGTGTTGTTTGACGGTTAATTGCACCGATTTGAGCGCCGTCGTTTTGTATAAATAAGAAGGGAGAGACCCTTTGGAGAAAAAGTTTACCCTCTCTAATTCTTTAATCTTGCCCATTGTTTCTTCTCCTTCTTCTTGTGTTCATATCTCCTGCAACATCCGTCATACCATTTCTTCTACACTTTAGGCTCCGCCGTATACATATCAGCAAAAGATGACTAGCATAACTCTTAACCTGAGATGGTCTCATACCCAACTCCGCTATCAGTGGCTATGCCTTCTGGCGGAAAGGAGGCCATTGTTATGGAGGATGAAAGCTTCCCCACTGAGGAAGAGATCATTCCTCGTAACCCAGGCTCCAGATCGAATGTTTTTAAGGAACCTGTGCATGACCCCAAGCCCGTGAAGTCCGAGATGGAAGCAAAACATATAGCCGCACACAGGGCCAAATACAACATTCCCACTCACGTTGACCCGGTTCCGGCTGGGAACGACGTAATTTAGGTTCATCGGCCCGGGTACTGCACGATTTACGCCTTCTTATTCCAAGTGGGTTACTCTCTCCCTCTTCCTCCGTTGGCGGAGGAATTTTGCCGTTACTACAGTGTCTGCTCGACCCAACTATCCCCCTATATTTACAAGCTTTTCCTTATACAGATAAAGTTTGCGGAGCTGGCCAGCTGTGAAATCTTTATTCGCCATTTGTTTTATATTTTCGCGCCAAGCTTCCACAGGGGCACGATGATACATCTTCGTCACCGCGAGACCAAGGAGCTAGTGGTAGGAATAGACGATAAGGTGAATCATCGGTTTTGGTTCAACTTCTTTTTTGTCAAAACCGAGCACGTGGTGGAGAGCCCCAGTGGATTTCCTGAGCTGTGGAACTTTGCCCGTAAGTGCTCTCGTTGATTGAAGTATGTTCCTTCCCATTTTCCCCTATTTTGTGGCTTAATCATTTTCTTTTCCTTTCGTGTAGCCGAGAAACATCCTCCTTCGTTGGTCGCCGATATTTGTGACTGGGTGGCCCAAGTCTTGCCCCACACAGTAGGAATCCGCGATTGGGCGTATTTCAATAAGAAATTTGGACCAAAGCCCTCGACCGGTAAGTTGGGCTCCGTTCTTTAACTACTTGGACCTCATTGCATTCCCATTTTTTCTTTTACGTACAGTTTTCCCTTTGGTTCTAGGTCAAAGGGCTTCAAAAAGGGCGAAGGCTCTCGTTCCCGCATTTCGCCAGTCAGGTGCCTCGACCGGGTCACAGTTTGTGCTGACTGAGTCCGTAAGGAGTACTTCTTCTCAGACTCCGGCGTTGAGTGGTCCTGGCCCTTAGGCGGCTGCTCCACCAGTGGAAACTTTGGCTTTCCCAGTACTGCATCTAGTGGACGAGTCTTCGTCGGACGAGGAGGAAATAGCTCCGCTGAAAAGGCGAAGAGTGGATGTTGGCGGTATGGTTACGGTCATGGCCGCACCCGAGAGTGATGTTGTTTTGGGCGTGGAGTCTGCACGCCCTTCAGTTGCAGAGGTTGTTCCCCCACCAAAGGTTGTCGTAAAGGAAGGCGATCAGAGGAAGCTGAGGTCGCTATGGAAGAGGGGCGGTCAGAGGCAGCGGAGGTCGTATATTCGACGCCGAAGGGAAAGAAAAGAACGTGGTCGTGGACGATGATGGGTCCGGTTTCTGACATAAACCCGAGGAGGTGCGGACGTTCGACGAGGGGTTCACTCGGTTTGAGGTGAGAACGGAGGGATCTACCAGAAACATCGTCATTCACTTGGACTGCAATTTGTTAGTTAAATCGGAGAGCATGGTCCCAGATTTGATTCCCCTCTGCACGGACACCGAGAATAGGACCTTATAGACATTTAAGGACGTCGACCTGTCGTTAGGCATCTCCCGGATGGCCCTGCGAGTAAGTTTTTTGTCTTTTTGGTATTATCGTCTCTTTTCCTTTTCTTTATGTTGTTCATCTTTGCTGACTATTTTCTACCTGTTTATCATACTCTCATTCTGGAGATCGAGTGCACCCGTCGAGAAGAGAGGAGGAAGGCTCTCTACAAAAGAATGGAGTCCAAGTATAGGGAGTATCGTACCAAGCACCGTGCATTGAGTAGTATACTCGGCGAGGATGGTCAGTTCCAGTCTCTCCGAGACGAGCTGAAGTAGAAGGATGATGAGCTGAAGCAGAAGGACGATGAGCTCGTGAGAGCCATCGGTAGGTGTAGCGATCTCGAAGGAATGTTGAGAGCCAAATAGGACGATCTTGAGGTGAGCAAGGGGGTTATGGCTGAGTGCGTCGACCTTCAGGCTCAGGTGGCATCCTTGCGGACCGAGCTTGAGCAGAGTGAAGCTAGAGCCAACGGCTTGAGTGACGAGTTAGCCATAAAAGCCGCAAAGTTGGAGAGAGCCGAGAAAGCTAGGACGGGGGTTGTGGCAGAGGCGGAGGCATTAGCAGGCTCCATCTGAGTCCTCAGATCTGAGCGGGAAAATGAAGTGGGGACGTCTACGCTTAAGGAGGCGAGACTTGAAGAACGGATTGGTGGACTAAAGACAGAGGTTTCGGACCTGAACGAGCATATTGCCATCCTCAAGACCGAGAAGACGCAGCTACTGGCTCAACCATATTCCTCCCATGTTTCCACTTATCTCGATGTTCCACGGGATTTGTACAAGAAGTGGGTTCATTCTAGGGCTCATCAAGACATATTCAGGGGCTTGATGACGGTCGGGAAAGCTTCTGAGGCGGAATTTGAGGATGCTCGTGTTAAGGCACGTGCAGCTAGGGACGCTTGTGGCTACGATCCCTATACGCCTAGGGAGGGTGATGATGAAGACGATTTAGACGGGCTCAAGCCAGGTGCTTGGTAAGATGATGAATACTCCAATGGCGAGGGTGTTGGTAATGATGGTGATGGGGTGATGTTGCCGAGTAGTGTACTTGTTTTGTACTTTTGTTATTCTTTTTTCCTTCTTTTTTTTGGGCATCTATTTGGCCTTGTAAAATATCTTTTGGAATGATACTTTTGTTTTCCGTTTCTGAGTTTTTTATTTTTCCTCCGAATGTTTTCCTCAATTGACTGCTTTGATTGCGATTTAATTTGGCTGGTTGTAAGTTGATCTCGTATGAGGTCAAATCATTGCTTAATTAGCTCGATCCAAGTTGTATGCAAGTGTCTTAATTTATTCGAGTGAGTTCGAATATGAGTCGATTCGAACGGGGTCGAATGTAAGTCGATTTAAGCGAAGTCGAATGTCGACTTTTAAATAAATTTGAACGATGTCGAATGTAAGTAGATTTGAGCGAGGTCGAATGTAAGTCGCTTCGAGTAAGGTCGAATGTTGACTTTAAAATTGATTCGGACGAGGTCAAATGTAAGTCGATTCGAGCAAGGTCGAATTTTGACTTTAAAATTGATTCGAACGAGGTCGAATGTAAGTCGATTCGAGGAAGGTCAAATGTTGACTTTTAAATTGATTCGATCGAGGTCAAATGTAAGTCAATTCGAGCAAGGTCGAATGTAAGTCGATTCGAGCAAGGTCGAGTGTCGACTTTTAAATTAATTCGAATGAGGTTGAATGTTATTTCCTGGATTGGCGTGATGCGTAAACTTGGTGGAGACATGTGAACATTATGTGTTTGCATATTTCTCTTTGTTTATACATTCATTGGAGAAGTTTACATATTTTTTCTCTGTTAATACATACTTCGGAGAAGTCCCAGTCTATCTAGTCCCTTTATTGGTCGACCTGGAGAAGTAGTTGAGAGGTCGAGAGATGAACTTATACTTAACTTTAAGATGCCCTCTTTGTCACCTCGTTAAAAATCTCCTCGTGAAAACCCAATTGGTACAAAACTCGAGTGAGGGAAAAAGAGTACGACTTGGAGGACGTCTATCCTTAGAAGTTGAATTGTTTGAGGTGGGCGACGTTCCAATTGTTTGGTAGTAATTTTACTTCCATGGTTTCTAGTTGGAACAACCCTTTTGCTTACCGTTGACGTGATTTTGTGTAGGTCATCCCAATTGGTCCCCAGTTTGCCTTCCCGTGGATCCTTGCTCGCCTGTGTTTTGGCTTTGAGTACATAGTCCCCGACTTTGAGCGGCCTGACCTTGGCTTTTTTGTTGTAGTATCGCTCTGCCTGTTGTTTTTGGGCTACCATTCTTTTGTAAGCCATGTCTCTTCGTTCTTTGGCCTCGTTGAGGTCTTGCTTTATGATTTCATTGTTGCTTGGTCCGCTCTCATTTGAATGTCTTAGACTTGGTTCTCCGACCTCGACAGGTATCACTGCATCAGTCCCATAGACTAGTGAGTATGGAGATTCTCCTATGCTTGTCTTTGGCATGGTGCCCACAACACTTCAGGCAGCACATCTGGCCACACTCTCTTGGCATTTTTGAGTTTCTTTTTCATGATATTCAATATCATTTTGTTGGAGTATTCGGCTTGCCTGCTGTCTGCGGGGTGATATGGCGTGGAGAGTATTCTTTTGATGTTTCATTTCTCGAAGAACTTAGCGACCTTCTTCCCTGTGAATTGGGGTCCGTTGTCACAACTAATCTCTTTGGGGATGCCGAAGTGGCATACGATGTTCCTCCATATAAAGGCGATCACTTTTTGTTCGCGTATTTGGGTGAATGCACCTGCTTCCACCCGTTTAGAAAAATAGTCAGTTAAAACCAAAAGAAATTATACATTACCTCGTCCTGCCGGAAGGGGGCCGGTGATATCTATTCCCCATTTGATGAAGGGTCAGGGCGAGGTGACTGAGTGGAGGTGCTTGCCCACTTGGTGGATCATGGGGGCGTACTTTTGGCATGGCTCACATTTTTTAACAAAATCAGCTGCTTCCTTTTTCGTTGTGGGCCAGTAGTAACCTGCTTGTATGAGACATCTTACTAGGGCTCGGTTGTCGATGTGAGCCCTGCAGTGACCTTCATGGACCTTTTCTAGGACGCGCTGTGTCAGGTTTGGTCCTAAACATTTTGCTAGAGGGCCGTCATACGTCCTTTTGTACAGATCGTTGATGATGATGTTATACCTTGCTGCTTGCATTCGAAGCTTTTTGGCTTTTTTTTGTCATTTGGAGGCGCGTCGTCCTAGAGGTAGGCAAAAATACGGTTGTGCCAGTCCCAAGTTAGGTTAATAGTGCGTACCTCAATTTGGTCGATGGTCGAGTGAAGGAGAGTGACCATATTCTCTTTTCCGGTTATGCTTTTAGTGGCTGCCGCCAACTTGGCGAGGTTGTTCGCCTCGATGTTATGCGCTCAAGGTATTTGGTCGTGCTGGAATTCTTCGAACTGGGGCAGTAACTTGCAGATCTCGGCCTGATATTTTTGTAGCCTTTGTTCCTTGATTTGGAAAGTCCTTGTGACTTTATTTACGACAAGTTGTGAGTCGTATCGAAGGACTACCCGTCGTGCTCCGTACTTGAGAGCCATTTTTAACCCTGCAATTATCGCCTCATACTCGGCCTCATTTTAAGTCATATCGGGGCACCGTATGGATTGGCGAATTATCTCACTTGTCGGGACTTCGAGTACGAGTCCTAGCCCAGATCTCGACACATTGGAGTCGCCATCGATGTACAGAATCCATAGGTCGTGTATCCTAGGGGAAGTACTAGTGGATTCCCTTTCGACCTCGGGCATTATTTTAGCGCTGAAGTCGGGGACGAAGTAGGGTACTTACGACTTTAATGTTGTTCGCGGCCGATTGGCTATATCATGTTCACTCAATTCAATGGCCCATTTGGCCAACCTACCCAACAACTCGGGCTTGTATAGGATACTCCTTAGAGGAAAGTTCGTGACCACCGAGATGAGTGGAATTGGAAATAAAGCCTAAGCTTTCATGAAGCTACGACCAAAGCCAAGGCTAGCTTTTCGAGGTGGGGGTACCTCGTTTCAGCATCAACCAAGGTCTTGCTAATGTAGTAGATTGGAGATTGTGTACCTTTATTTTCTCGGACCAGGATTGCACTTACTGCAACGTCGGACACGGACAGGTAGATAAGGAGGCGCTCTCCGAGTTCTGCCTTAGAAAGCAACGAGGGCGAAGATAAGTACGCCTTCAGTTCTCTCAGGGCGTCGATGCACTCGGAATTTCATTGGATCCCCTTGTCCTTTTTGAATACGTCGAAGAATTTGTGGCATCTATCAGAGGATCATGAGATGAACCTCGATAGGGCGGCGATACTGGCGGTCAGCTTCTGCACCTACTTCTTGCTGGTAAAGTTTTCTGATATTCCCTCTATAGCCTTGATTTTGTTGGGGTTAACCTCGATGCCTCCTTGCGACACCAAAAAGCCAAGGAATTTTCCTGAGGTTACACTGAAGACGCATTTCTCGGGGTTCAATTTCGTGCCGTATCGCCTGAGTATGTCGAAGGCTTCCCTCAAATTATCGTTCTGGTCTTCCTTTCTATTTGACTTGACCAAGATGTCATCTATATATACTTCCATGGTTTTGCCGAGCTGTTGTTTGAACATTTAGGTTACTAGCCTCTGATATGTCGCCCCTGCATTTTTCAATCCGAACGGCATAACTCTGTAGCAGTACGTCCCATGGTGGGTGATGAAAGTATTTTTTTTCCTGGTCTTCCTCCTCCATGAGGATCTGGTTTTAACCTAAATAGGCGTCCAGGAAACTTAACAGCTCGTGCCCTGTTGTTGCGTCGATGAGCTGATTAATGTGAGGTTGTGGGAATGAGTATTAGGGCATGCCTTGTTCAGATCTGTGAAGTCTACGCACATTCGCCATTTCCCATTTTTCTTTTTCACCATGACCACGTTGGCAATCCATTGGGGGTATTTCAACTCCCTGATAGAGCCGTTTTCAAGTAGTTTTTCCACCTCTTCGCGGATGGCATCATTTATTGCGGCATTGAATTTTCTTCTAACCTGCCGTACCGGGGAGTACAGTGTATCGACGTTAAATTTGTGTGTTTCTATTCTTCGGTATGCCCTGTATATCTAAATGAGAAGAGGCAAACAAGTCCGCATTGTTAGTTAAAAATTGATGGAATTTACCTGGTTCTTGGAGTTTGTGGCCGATATAAGCCCTTTTGATATGGTCGCTCTTATCGAGTTGAACGGGGTCGAGTTCTTCCACATTCGATCTCGTATCCTCCACGAATTTGGGTTCCTTGATAACATATATCCCTTCATCATCATCCAACCTCGACCTCGTTAATTGTTATGTTTATGCGTCTTTGCCTTTCAACTGTTGGGTGTACGTGCAGTCTTAGGCAATGCGATAGCATTCTTGGGATGTACGTTGCTCATCACGGATGTTGAATACTCCCTACGAGGTGGGAAACTTGACGACTTGATATAACCTGGATGGGACGGCTCTCATAGCGTGTATCCAAGGCCGTTCTATGATAGCGAGCATTGTACGATGTGTCTTGATCCATGATGTGGAACGTAGTCTCCAAGGTGACACCACCGGCCAGAACGGGTAGTGTGATTTCTCCGGAAGTCCGCTCAAGTGCATTGTTAAACCTTTTAGTGTGATGCAGCGCGGTACTATCCTATCTTCGAGCCTCATTTGTGTGAGAACTCGGGGTGGATAATGCACGCACCGCTTCTGTCATCTACCATAATCTGTTTTATGTTAGTATTTGAAATGCGCAAAGTAATAACAAGGGAATCATAGTGAGGAAAGGTCAAACTGTGGGTATCCGACCCGTCGAAGATGATACTTTCTTCGAGGTCGTCATACTATTCATGGGTGATTGATCGCTTCAGCTTATGAGTGGTTGTGAACTTTACGTTGTTGATTAACGCCTTGTCACCTCCACCGATGATCATTTGGATGGTGCAGGTTGGGGAAGGTGGCTTTGACGATCCTTGATGATGTTCTCGTCCTCGAGCGAAGTTCGCCCTTCCTCGGTCGCTCATTAGTTCTCTCAAATGCCCTTGGTGGAGCATGTTCACTACCTCTTGCCTCAAGGAGATGCAGTCCTCGGTCTTGTGACTTCATTCCTGGTGGAATTCATAGAGGGCATTCGACTTTCTGGTGTTTGGGTCGGATGAAACTTTTGTGTCCATTTCATCTTTGGGCCGAGCTTCTCCAAGGCGTAGACTATCTTTGAAGGAGAAACACAAAAATTGTGAGCAGATAGTAGTGGAGGCATACCTCTTTCGTTTCGGTGAGTCCCTGTCTGCGGCCTAGATGGACCGTCGCCTTGGCGAGGAGGTGGTATGGCGACAGTTCTGACATATGGCTAGTGTCATTCACGGTTGAGGTTTGGAACTGTATGGTCCCTTCTGTTATCATTTTTGCGGTCTTTTCTCGCCTCTATTTGGACCGATGTCAGCCGTTAGGTTGGTCCGTTGAGGTCGTCCTCATCTGCTCTCACCTCGGCACAGTATGCATTGTGTATTTCGTCCCAGTGGTATGAGGTATTTCATGAACCGGCTTAACAATTTTTTGGTTGCCCTCGAACCGCTCCTATTCAACCCATTTTATGTTGCTACCGTCATTCCTTATTATACATTAGGGAGAGTCATTCTAACACGGTTGAACCGGGCGAGGAAGTCCCTGAGTCCTTTGCGGGGTGATTGTTTAATGACTAATATATCGTTTACTCTCACCTCTACTTTCTTGGCCCCGGCGTGTGCAGTGACGAATTTGTTGGCCATTTCCTCAAATGTTTCTATGGACCGCTCTGTCAATTGTGAGTACAATGTCAGCGCTCCACCAAATATTTGTAGCATTATGGATGATACTTGTTCTTTGGCGAGGTCGCTGCACTTTATTGTGGTGACATAATGGGTAACGTGGTCCTCAGGGTCCGTTGTGCCGTCATATATTTTCAAGTATCGCGGCATCTTGAATGTTTTAGGTATAGCATGTGATGTGGCCTCGTCGTTGTAAGGTTGTTCCACGAACTGGTCGGCGTCTTGTCTACCCTTTCTTGGTGCTCCCTCATTTGGTCGCGGAGCGCTTTGTTCTCGTTCTCCATCTCCTCTATTTTTCTTAGAATGGGTGTGAGGGTGTCGTTACCTGCATCATTAACGGCGTGAGTGATACCTGTTGAGGGAGGAGGGATGTGCTGCTCATTGGTTGTTGTTGTGATGTTGACTCGTGCATCCTCCTTTCTCGCCCCTTGGGCAGGTTTGTCGAGTATGTTGGTCAACGTACTTGTTAGCCATGTTTCTAGTAGCTTTTTCACTGATGGTGGTGTTTCTTCTGTTGTGGACGTAGAGGATCCTTTTCCATTGGAGGTGGTACCGCTGCCATGAGGAAGGGGTGAACCACTTCGCCTAGGGAAAGCGTTTGGTGTCACGTTCTCCTCGTCTGCTCCATTAACCTCATTGATGGTGTTAAGGAGGTTAGCAATAAGGCCTGCCACCACCTTTAACCTTTCCTCTCCATTACCTGCCATGTTAGACTGTGCAAGTAGGAAAAAGGGGTTTTCGTGTTTTGCTGTTGAATTTTTTTTTTTAGATCTACAAAAACTATGACTTTGACTAGAAAATTTCTCAAAGACGGCGCCAAACTGTTTGACCAAAAAGTATGAAACCTTTTGTTAAACTAATTAAATAAAAAGGTGATGGGTAAATCCTAGTTAAATATAATAAGTTCTAGATCTAGCACGTGCTTGCATAAAAAATATCGAACAATGTTAGAACCAATTTAATACAAATGGTATGAAATGATGTTGTTATGAACAAATAGTGGAACAATGATGAGCAATAACTATAATAAATGGCAGTAAATGTAAATAGAAGGAACGATTCACCCAAATATTGAATGAGATGGATGATTCTTTCATCTAACAACAATGTAAGACAAATGGATATGAGAATATATGAGGTATTCTCGAATCTGATACGAGAAAGGGTGGAACAAACAATAAATCGAATCACTGTGGAAAGGTGATATTTTTGTATTATCTTTCTAAAGTCAACTTTTCATAAGAGTTCTTATCAGAATCAATATTACATGTCTTTTTCCCTCTCTTCTACTATTTATATGGGATATTTCCAAAAATCCTTAAAAAGTACAGCAAGGGGAATATTCCCTTTGAAAGTTCCAAAGTTATACTAGCCGTTATTCCTTTTGGTGTTGCTCGACCTCGGCCTTAATGGCTTGCTCGGCGGCTCCATATTATCAAGCCTTGGTCGACCTCGGCCTAATCGCCCATGATGAGTCACAATTCTCACACTTGGTCGCTTCTTCATGCCGAATTTCCAATTTCCTTAGCCGGATTTTGACCCATACAAATAACCCTCCCAATACGTTTCCAATCATATTCGCTTATTTTTAGGACTATTGCTCGTTCTTAGAAAACTGAATCACTTTGGGCACTTTTTTAGGAATGAAATTTATTTGGATATTTTCTTAAACGTGATTATTGATCCATGTTTATAGCTTTCTGATAAGATATATATTTATTTAGCTGCCATGTTAGTAAAATACCTATTGTTGCTAAGTTTTAAAAAAAAATTCTTAAGTTTTGTCTACATATGTTTTTTCCCCAATACAAATTATTGGAGTCTCGACCCAGCAAGTTTAGTGTCACCTAACTTACACTGGAGTTCTCGAGCCCAATTAAAATATTGTAGCCAGTGAATATCAACAAAGAAACATCTCGATCGAAAAGGAGTAGAATAATTAGCGCATAAGCCAAAAAACAAATTATTGAGACAATTATTGTTGCTAAATGTAAGAGAATAAAAAACTGTTAATGTGTATGTAGGACAGTATATATGAATTTGAATAAACTTTCCCTATACTTTGTATAACATAATTTTACTGCAATAGCTAGTATATTGTATTCTCTTTCCATCTCTTGTTTGTTCAACTTCTGGTTATTTGAAAACTGTCTTCCAACTTTCTAGTATTTGCATTTACATACTGCAAAATGGAAAAGTGAAATTTAGAAAATTCTAAGACATGTGCATGTATTGTGTAACAAAAAATGCACAAGTCCAATGTTTGTAACACTTACTTCAATTGTTAATACTTTGGTTGTTGCATGAACTCGCACGTATCCAAATTTGGCTATTCTTACCAAACTCCACTTATCAGCCTGTGTGTACCGGAAAAGTTCAGTTACTTTAATGTGACAATTTTGTGACTTTAGTGTTATAGTAAATAAAATTCTATTATTTTGCGCAAGACTAGGCTTACATTAGAAGGGAACTTGTCCAAGCTAAAGCCAGCCATTCCAATAACAGCATGAACTGGTGCAGTATAATTGGTATTGTCATAAGTGTCAATTCCACTTGCACCTTTAGTAGGCAATGCTTTGCATTCATTCTGATATACTGCACAACTCCTCTCATAATTATGAACATGTCCCCATAAAGCAAGATCAACCTGACACATATTTCAAGTGTCAATAAATACTCAACAAGAAAGATATTTGAACTAATCATTTAGAGTTTAACTTATTAGTCATGAAATTTTACACTATTAAAATCGTTTTTTACTTTTTAACAGTTTATTTGCCTTATTTTTATTTAGAAATTCAACTTTTATGGAGGGTAATAACTTTCTTTTTGAGCGCCTTGATAGTGTAAATTTTTTTGAACTTTGAGTGTGCACAAGTTCAATTTAATAACGTAAGATGTGCATACCTTGTTTGACAGTAGTAGAGGCTCAACAGCTTTGACAAAATCATCATCAACACTTTTAAGGAACACCCCATTAACTGAAGAATACATGGGTCGATGCCTACGAAGAAATTAACATATGATCATTATAATAGTATTAGAAGCTGATTCAAGATTTGAACATGATGTATTCAGCATTTAAGATTCTAAGATGATAGTGTGATAATCAATTCTAATGTTTTAACCTTAATAGGTCAAATAGGGTATAATTTAACGAGATGGAGAAATACTAGCACAATTACCATTTACCAACGTGTTACATCTTAAGAGTACTTTAATATAGTAAAGCTCTATATTGATCTTGAACTATATAGTACTCCTATTATATAAATGAGTTTAAGTTATAAGCTCTGATATATTTTTACATAATTAGATCACTTATAAGATAATTACAGGCGATAAATGTTGCAGGAAGAATATGCACTTACCCAGTAAAAATTAACCAAGGAGTTCTTGATCTATTGACTGAAGCCGCCATGTCTTTCCTCATCCATTCATACTGTTAGAGATCATCAATTTATTATTTTTGGTAAGAAGTTAGTAAATTAGAATCCGCAAATAAATAGGAATTAATAACAAGTATAAAAAAAAAGATAAACTGGATGGTGAATTATACTTGCTCTGAGTTGTGAGACCAATTATGCTCTGTTGAAATAACTGTGAAGTGAACACTTCCTTGTTCAATGGAGTACCATGGCTTATCCTTTGCTGCTGTTGGCATTTGAAAATAAGTTTCATAAGGCACTCCACATTCTCCCCCTGAATCTGGTGTTCCATACACTGATCCTGTTCCTACATAATCCCTGAATGTTTTTGAACTTAAAGGATAAGAACATTGTTCATATCCCCTCCCCCCTCAAACCAAAGTTTATTTTATAAAATTTATGAAAATTTCAAGTTCTTGATTTTTTTTTGTGAGTGAGTAGTTGGTCTGTCTAGTTCTATTTTGACTAATTTGAATTTGTGTACTGAGTAAAAGTGAAATATCTTCTCTCAATTCTTGGCGCGGAGGGAAGCCCCATGACCGACTAAATCGAGGCTGGGGCTGATAGAGGAAGAGAAGATTTATTGAATGCTCTGGGGCGCTTATGTTTCGTAAGGATCTTTCTTGGTATTTAAGTCTTCAATCTGTGAAGAAGTAGCTTATTCTTCATCTATGCAAAGATGAATTACTGCTTATTCGATCGCTCCTATCCCGACTTATTAGGATATGACCTTTTCTTATCCCGGATGACTAGCACATTCGTGGCAAAAAAAGCATATTTCACTAATAAGATCGTGGGATAGACATGCTTGCTGAAAAGTTACAGGAGTTTAGAAGTGTTTGATATGATGGGAGTTATTTTAAAAAAAATATTTTTCGAAAAAAAATTATTTTGTATGCATGTAGTGAAAGAGTGAAAAATATTTTCTGAGGATTAAAGATTGATAAAAATATTTAAGAAATTGGAAAGTGTTTTAATAAAAATTTTAAGATTGGTAATATTAATGACTAAGTGTTGGCCAGTTAAAGCAATGATATGAAGAGTTAGAGATAATAATGACTTTTGCCCAAAAATGAGGAAGGTTATCTTCTCTGAAAAAATGACTTAGTTTCGGTAAAGCATCTCTGTTGGAAATGAATATGTATCAAACTTGGTGTGCCATTGCTCAATTAATTAAGCTTAAACAAAGAAATTCACCTTTCATGGTTGCCAATAGCAGTCATATAAGAAACATGAGAAGCAAGAGGAGTGATTAGTTGAAGGAAGTAATCCCACTCTACGAGAAATCCTGTGGCATAACTTATGTCGCCTATGTGAAATATGGAATCTACATTCCCCGATGATATTTCATCTGCCATAGCTTTCGTCACCGCCAATGATCCTGGCTACATTCAAGTAATTAAACTAGGTCTAAAAACAATATAAATAAAGTTCAGCTTCGTACTTTAATGTAATAACAAAAAAGAGTTTGTGCCTTTAACGATGACATATGACTAATTTTATTACCTGAATATAATGTTCGGAAGAAGGATCCCTAGGAGCCTTTCCCATATCTCCATATGCCAGAAATCGAACCTCATCTGATCCTCCAGAAGGTGGTGTTTTGAAGTTTATTTTCCCACTCCAACCAGCCGAATCACTGCATTTGTTTAGCAAAAAAAATTATGATATGTATGTGTAAGAAGCATATATTGGGAAATGACAAAAAAAATATCCGTGTATGTTTGGAATCTATGATCGAAATTATTTTTCAAAAAGAAAACATTTATTGAAGATCCATAATTAATTATATTAGCAAATTGAATAGTGTTTTGATGTAATTTTGAGTAGTGAACATTGATTTAACGTCTAAATATTAGTTAAAGAAATGTTTCTTGTTAAGAGTTAAGATAATTTTGAAACAATGTGACTTTCGTTTAAAAGTGAGGACAATCATCTCCCTTTTTGGTGGAAAATATATTTCACTATTAAAATGTCGATCTTTTTCGACTACTTATTCCGACTTGAAAATAGTAGTCGCAGTTAGTATAAATTGATATTTTGTTTTTTTTATTTTTTAAATTTTATCCAACAACCAAACACTCATTTTGAGATGACTTATACCTTCCATATTTGTAGGAGTATGTGGTTGAAGGATTAAGTCCTGTCATTACTGCTGAATGAATGAAGCCTGGGTCATGCCACCCAAAGTCCTTGGCTGGACTTTTTGGAAAAGCACCTTCGGATTTACCCAAAAAAATAAAAAAAATCAATTTTAAACTCCTACAAGAAATTACGCCCAAAAAGGGCATGCAACATTACAGAATTTTAGCATCGATATTGGTTATATTTAGGGGCAGATTCAATATCTACTCCATATACAAAAATTATATATTTGAACTTGTATATATAATGTGATTTTCTAGTGTGAACCCGCTTCTGCTCTTCTAGCTCCGCCTTTAATCATAGAGCATGGTATGTCATTATAAGATCGTACCAATAAAAACTAATGAATATAATGACGATGAAAGGCAATAAATTTGATGCTTGATAACATGAAGTGTTAGAGAAAATCAACAACCATAAGATATAATTAGCTCATTTAAGCCTTAACCATATAGCTTACTTGTCAATACCGAGCAATGAAATTATCTTATTCGTATAACTATTCAGTTGTCAATCACTCATCACAAGTGTCCGTAATTATAAGCTTAATTAAGTTTAACTAAAATGAAAAGAAAATCATTATTGTGGTTTTGTTCATCCACTTACAAGTTGAAACACATGTCATATAAATAAATAAGAAAAGGAAACAAATTAGTAGGGATTGGAAGAAGAAACTTACTGCACATGTCTTTTCGGGTAAAAGTTGAAACTTTTGATATTTCAGAGTTTCCATTTCCATACAGCAGCTGTTGAGGTGCTTTATCCCCACTAACCCATGTTACTCTCAACTAAATTTGATGAAACGTAGGAGAGGAGAAGAAAAAAGCAAATGGTCAAACTAACATTATTAATGGTATTAAAACGAACCAAAGAATCAAAAAAAAAAAAAATAGGGCTCAATATTTTGCCCTTCCATATATAACAAGAAACACAACTATTTTTGTTGGATGAGACGAGATGAGATGATTCTATCCTTAATCAGATGTCTCGTGCGAAATTTCTGATAAGGAGCGAGTGTTTCCTCCTTTAATATATATGCATATATAGGGAGTACGGTGTGAATATACTTACTGAAGTTGCAGTTGAGTCGATGCTAGAGAGATGGGCATATAAAGGCTGTTTAGGGTTAGTGAAACTCAATTTGTTTGATGTTTTGAGTATGCATGGTGTGGCAAATCCACCAGAAAAGAGGACAAACTCAATATCAGTCCTAAAATTAACAACGTGAAATGAGAGTGAGGCGCTACAACTTCTCTCAACACAAGAACCTTTCACATATTTCTTGCACTCTTTCTTCTTGCATCTTAGATAACCTGGATCTTTGCTTAAATATTGTGCCTGCCATAATAACGTAACCAAATCATCTTTCAAATAAAGTAATTAAGAAACAATACAAATTAAAGACCAAAGCAATTTTTTGGTTTTATGTAATAATAGTTTTCTCTTGGGCATGAATAATTATGCTTGGTCCTATAAATTGGATGAGTTGTAATACTACGTAACCTAAATAAGGTACTAAATGTTATTTACAACAAGGTTTAGCCCAGGCTTAGCTCAGGACCCCACTACTCGTCGTATTTGGTTTGGTATTGCTACCGCACATGACTTCGAGAGTCATGATGATTAAGTGTGTAGAGTTGTTTTAGGTATATTCCAATAGTCGGATGGATATCTATTTAATGAAAATAGGAAAATTATTCTACAAGAATCTACAAATCCTTACACAAAATTAAACGAACTAGCTAATTAAGACCATGGTTTTAAAAGGTGGGGGGAAGGCAGTGGACGTTGATACGTTTTACCTACTATATATATGGGGTGCGTGACATTTAGCTCGAAGAATATTTTATCTTTAAAAAAAGAAATTACAAGTAAAAATTTTAAATATGAAACAACTCAAATTTATCTGAAATCCAAGAGCGAAAATATACAAAAATCAATTTAAATGCCTGGAAATTATATAACTCAATGAATGAGTCCTGCATGAAACGTTAACATACATGAAACAAATGTCAATTTCGTCTTTTCTAAATAAATAGTAAGTGTTATCTTATGACATATTCTCAAACGGATGATGTCATTAAGGTTGTTGCGTGAATCACAATGTAGAGTGTGTTTGGTATACAAAAGAGAATATATATTTTAACTTTTAACTTGATTATATTATTCTAACTAACAAGTAACAATACTTAACTTTAGATATTATTATTTATTTTTAGTACTCAAAGTTTTATCCGATCTATTAATATTATTACTAATTTATACATATATATGTTCTTCGTTGAAAAAATTTCCATTCACCAGCCAAATGTCGGACACATTTTCAAGAAAATATTTTTTGAAGATCCTATTAAATAAAAAATGACTCGGATCATACCAAACGCATTACATTCAATTTTGATAATGAAACAGTCGTTCCGCACAAATTACTTTGATAACGGAGGATATTTCTTAGGGGGGAAAAAATCGCCCATCAAATCAATCATGAAAGGTTATCAGTGTGAAGATGACAATTACTCGTATATATAGGGTTTGGCAATTTAAGCCCAAACCTATTCATTAACTCACTCACCGTAAACTCAATCGATCTTAATTCAGTCCATTTCAATCCATCTAAAGTTGGGTCGACTTTTAGTCTAAATAAATCCATAAACAACTTTGCTAAAGTATTTTTAAAATAATTCTGTTTTGTTTGATATGTCATATATATAACCATAACAGAAGAAGAAGAAGAAGAAGAAGAAGAAGAAGTCTTATTTGATAATTAAATAATTCATAAAAAAATAATACATATTAATTAAAGTTTGATAAGAGTTGAGCAGATTAGGCTATTAACACAATCATTAATCCAGCTCATTATACCATGCCCTAACAAGACGGTGGCATAGAAAATGGGAACGTATTAAATGATCATGAAAATAAAAAGTGGGCAGTGGGGGCAAATGAATGTAAGTCGAAATATATGCATATCTAGTTAGTTAAGGAGGCGGTATTGCATGACTTATTTATTTCAATTTCAATTTCAATTTCAATGTGGTACGTATGCTTATGGGTGTGACACCACTTCCCACACTTTATTAAGTGGTAGCCATATTACCACTTCTTCACCACACACATCATTCCACGTTGTTTGTTTCATCTCTCATCTCTCTATCCTTTTTTTTCATCTCACATATCTCTATAATATCATCCGTATATAACACTACTTTACAATAAAAGACTAGCTTTTTCGGAACTAATTTTTATGTTATGATATGATATATATTCTCTATAACAGGACTTCGCTATAACATCCAAAAATATTCAGGAACAAACGAGACTGTTATAGAGAAGTTTGATTGTATTATTATGAAATGTAATATAAATGTGCAATAATAGCTGCAGTATAATAGTCTCGTTTGATCTGATATTTTTAGGCTGCTATAGTAAAGTATTGTTATAGCGTACATATATAATGATAACATAAAATAAAAATCGATTCCGAGAAAAACTTGACTTTTATAGTAAATGGCTGTTATAAAAGGATGTTGTTATAAAGTGATATGACAGTATATATATATAATTTGAAATTTTATTACAAGGAACATACCTTGACAGGATAATGGCAAAGGAGTGGAAGTTGAGAGAGATCACCAGTCTGTTGATATTGTATGGCGTTAAAAGGGCAACTCGATACACTGAAAACAAGGGTATAAGAAGCGAATGTGAATAAATATCTTTTTATTATTGACAATAAAAGAAATGTATATTTTTATATCACTTCTTCCATTAATTGTTCACATGTTCTTTTCTTTACACTGCAAATAATTAGTAGTATAGTTTCTCTTCGTCAAAAGTACTGGACCACTTGGTTGAGTTTTATGTCTTTCTCCATCACGTATTCATATTTTGAACTTTAATTTGCTGGTTTAATGACCCACCGGCAATAACAAAGGAAAAAATGGTATGAACCCTCAAATATTCATATATATAATTTAAAGGTACTTTTGAAAATCATGATAAAAGGTAATCATAATTCTTCTAATAATTCGGGAAAAAGAGAGATTTTTTCAACAACGATAATCTACATTCATACTACACAAAAACAGAACACGCTATTGAATTATATAGCGTCTAAAAGAATTTAAATTAAAGCATAGTCTCTTTTTACTTTATTTTAAGTTTCCTATGCACGGATAATGTTAAAAAAAAGTTACACAATTCATTTAAAATATAATTATAGTTAATTTTTTATGATAAACATTAACCGGTAATTTGGTAAAATTAATAGTACTGCTATGGCATCAGTATATATAACACTTAATTTCATTATTTAACTTACTCAGAATATGAAGGAGAGACCATGCCAACCCAATCGCCTTTTGAAGGAATCAAAACACCAGAAACATGAACTGTAACAAAGCCTTCATCAGAAAGGCTTGAATTTGAGGCTGTAGTTATACTGAGATACGGGTTCGGGTCGGGGCATTTTGCTAAAACTCTTCGGTTCAGTATCCGAAATTCGGATATGGCTGTATGGTTAATAAATTCAGCTGTTGAATTCACAATTACGTTTGACAAATAATAAGATGAAGATGAAGATGAAGAAGCAGAGGTTAAGAACACAAAGAAGGTAAAGAGAATTGTTTTATAAAAAGAATACAAGGAAGCCATGGGAGACAATACATTGAGGAGGAGATAATTAAAAGGATGGATATTTATAGGTGAGGTAGTGGTCAAGTCTCTCTTTTTTTAAGTTTTCCTTTTTATTTCTAAGTTTAAGTTATGTTCATGTAAAATAATTGGTACAATCAGAACTTTCTATAACAATCTCGTTTGTTCCGAATATTTTTAGATGTTATAACGAAATACTGTTATATAGAACATATATTATAACATAACATGAAAATCAGTTCCGGAAAAGCTTCATTTTTATAGTGAAGTATTGTTATATAGAGATGTTACAGAGAGGTCTGATTGTAGTAGTAACTTTTTATATCAAGTAGGACGACATAATCTGTTAGATCAAAATTTAAATTGAATTAATATTGTAAATTTTTTTACATAATTTATTTATTATTTTCAATTTGTCAGACAAGAATTTAGAGAGGCTACATATATATGTGTGAAAGCAAGATGTAAACTTGAATATATCTTTGGTTTTTAGTGCAAATTACCTAAATTAGCTTTGACAGATGAATTTACAAATATGTATGATGATATTTACCAAAGTTTTGGAGTTGAAATTAATACTTAACAAAGTAGTAATAGTAGTATTAGACGATTAGTAGTAGTAAGCATTCAGTACAGTAATCTATTTCATCCGTATTAAATTAATTCAACAAAATTAAAGTTTATCTCCTTTTGAAACAAATGAGTCGGATTTTATCCTATTTCATAGCTTAAGTAAATATTTGCTACATATTGATCTTATTGAAAGGAAATAAATCTACTATGGAGACAGATGTTTTATGACTAGTGAAAAGGAAAACAATATTGAGTTAATGATTTAAAATAGAAAACTTCAGGAAATCAAGTTTGTAAAATCTCGTCTGAAACGAGAAAAAGGATAATATTTCATGTTATTTTCATATGACATGTTTTGCAGGTAATTACTTTGTTGGATGAAAAAAGAGGTTTTGAAAAAATAATATTTCATTATGTTATTTTCATATGACATGTTCTTTAAAAATCAACTTAAACAAGATAAAATGTTTAAATAAAATGACTAATTAAAGAGGTTAAAAGAAAAAACTCAATTATAGAATACAAGCTGTGCAGATCTAACATCAAGTAAAAATAGCGAAAATTATGATTCTTCATATGCAAAATAAATAAATAAATAAAGTGGAAAGAGCAATGCTGGTGGTTAAGTCAAGGGGGACAAATTTAGGCCTACCTTGAATACTCCGATTTTATTGCAATATTATCTAAACCAACTTCGAAGATGAATAATCTAATTGTAGTGATATTGACCTAATTATAGAAGTTTAATCAATAAAATAAAAGTAGGCATATATATTTAAGTGAATATAATCTTGAGATTATCATACAGGTAATTATTTGAAAAACAGGTTTTTCTAACAGAAAATGCTACAAATCCTGGATTTCTTTTGCGTCTCATTATGTTTTTGAGTAGTATTTCAACCCTTGGAATTACATAAAAAAACTAGAGTTATTTTCAAAATCATACCATATTATGATTCACGAGCGTATATTACATAAGGAGATTCTATACATAATTTGGTTCCTTCGACATACCTTTCGGCTGATGATAATAACTAATCGTATTTTTTGTCCCTTTTTTCTTCTTTAGGGTAGTAACATAGTTAAGAAGATTTTTTTCTTTATAAAACTAAATTAACAAGGAACAGCTAAAGACATTAAATTGGAAATCAACATCTCATTTTGTCAGTCACTTTTTTCTAGCGTGAACTCAAATAATTTTCTGAAACCCACCCACTCCCTTAGGGAGGGAAAGAAAACTGTGAATGAATTTCAAGTAGTACAGAAACTACACTTGGCTTCCAAAACCTTTTTATTTTTGATGTGTTTATTGAGTCGGTTTGTATTTGACTAATCAATTTAAAATGTACTTTTGCAATATTAGAACATTAATTTGTGCTTGATCAGGTTCCAAAACTGCTTCTAGGGAATATCTAATCTTTTAAGCATCTGAAAAACAGTTTTCGTTACTCCGTTACTCAAAAGCACTTTTTCACAAAAGTATGGCGATACACGTCAACTCTATAAAATAAGCACATTTAGAAACAAATTGGAATCGATGTGTCATGAATCGATAAGTTTTACGGTGGCTGTCAGCCTACCGCAATCGGCAATCCTCCCCCTTTATCTGGTCGTGGGACTGGCCATGTAAGCAAGCTCACACAGGCAGAGTTTTAAATAAGCACATTTAAAATAATATTTAAAAAAAAAAAAAAGCAGTTATAACTTTTCAGAAGCGAAACAGGCTACAACAATATTACTCCAAGTTGAAAGCGTTCTCCTGTCTTCAAATGTCAAAGCGTAAAACCGTAAAGCTAAGCCTACAACCTTAAAATTTGTATCTAAAGTACAGATCTGCCATTTCATGGATTACAGGTGCTCAAAGCACTGCCTTGTTTTTTTCGCGCATAAGATTGATTAGCAATGCCTGTGTTGTGCGAGTTGGAGTTGTCATTCCACCCACATGTTGATTCGATTATTATATTTGTCAACTATACTTTATTGCAAATTATATGGATACAATGAGGTCTAGCACCTCTCCATAAATATTAGTCTGTTTCATTATATGATAGTGTTTAACCAATTATGTTTAAGAAAAAAGAAAATGTTTTTTCTTGTAGTCAAGGAGTTCCACCAGCTTCGCATTAGCTATTGAATTGGGGGATTCGCAATATGACATTAATTAGGTTAATCTCAAATATTGTATGCAGACATGGTGGGAAAACAATCGTTATATTCTCCGTTTTCCACAGAGAAAATTTTCAATGCTAGATGGCATGAGCTGTGTCTTGTGAAACTGTCACGTAGCTCGTTTTCCTTGTGGATATATCCCCATGTTCTCCTGATGGCACGAGCTGTGTGTTCAGATCAATTTTTATTTCTCTTTTGACTTTGTTTCTATTGATTGATGATTTTGAGCTTGACCTATAAATGCTTCAATAACTTTCAGATGCACCGCAAAAAAATTCTAAAACATAAACTTTATACTCGCAAAAAGTAGAATGTCACTGAAATGTGATCACCAAAACCACTTTATCCTTGTATTTAGTATGTCAATATACAGTTAAAATAGAGCCAATCTTTCAGGGAACATCTTTAGGAGTGTCAACCCCTCCCACTAGCATAATATATTTGACGCAGAATAGAAAGGAACTACAAAAGAAACGAAAAAATCCCACAGCCCGGATATTGCAGAACTGCTGTGACTGAAAACCATAAATATTTAGGCTTCCAGGGGCTGGAACCTTAACAAAACATAGATAAGCCAGTTCATGGCAAAGTTGCTCCACTATCAAGACCATCCTTGACACATTTCACCAAAAGAGCAACTGAAAATGCCTGGCCTGCCACCTAGCGCCAATATCAAAAGAATATGTTCAACGCTTACCCTACAAGCCAAAAAGTTGCGCGCTTCCTCCTGTTGCATCACTTATTCGGACCTTTTGAAGTCATTGCTACAAGCTTATGACCTCCTCCATTTCTCCAAACACCACGCACAGGCAAACCTTCGGGAGGGTCACTTTGCTCATCTGGTGTCTCTTTTCGATCTGGATCCGCATCAGGGTCTGAACTTTTGAGATTTAAAAGTGTTTCAACGGATCCATCACCTAAACGAACTCTGTGAAACTTTGAGGTTTTCTTCCGCTGCTTGCTTTTCCCATCGTTATTCCCTGAACTGTGATTCGACTCATCTCTGGCAGACAAGCCACTCTGACGGGCTTGTAGCTTTAAAGGTTCACCTCGGGAATTCAGTTCTTCTGATTCACTCAGAGTCAATTTTGATTTACCTTTAGTAGAACGATACCCATCTTTTGACAACACTTCCACATCATCTTCAGGAATCTTCTGGCTGGACTGCAATTTCCTGACAGTACTTATAATATTATCAGCCACGTTACTCTTTGAAGTGACATTTCCAGCATCTAATGACTTGCCTTTACCTTTCTTAGAACTGTTACCATCTTTCAACTGATTGCCAACACTTTGAAAATTCTGTATAGGGATGGTGCCTCCTAAATTAGCATTGAAGGTGTCAATTAAATCTTTTTGCCTCTCAGCGTCAGGGCATAGTCTAGCCAACTCAAGAATGAGGTGTGACAAGCCAAACTGCTCGACATATGCCAGATACGTCTCAGCATCCATTAACCCTTGACGATATTCTGCAGAGATGTCCTTAAATGCAGCGAATTTGTCTTGATCAAATTGTAGAGCAAGACGCATCCTTTCTACCAAAGATTTATTTGCAGTCTGAACATCTTCCACATTCGTGACTGCCTGCTGGCCACTTGCAGGAAGTTTGCGAGTCTGCGCAGCAGAGACTGGAGGAAAATCAGAGGCAGAAGAGTCAAAAGACCCACTCTGAACAAGGTTTGGGGCTGATGTAGAATGGCTAATTCTATTGCTCTGGGACCAATTCTTTGACGAACCAACGGAACTAGAACAAGCTTCAGGAACTAATGAAGATCGAGCAGCAACAGAACTTAAATAACTAGATGGTGGAGGCCCATCTACTGTTGATGGCTTAATCTGGCTAGAGGCTGATGTGGATCCAGTAGCTCCATTAACAGCAGGCCAAGCATGCTCACGGGTAATTACTGGTGCAGAAGAGTCGTCAGTTGCTGCCTTACTATACCTGGAACTAGATGATGGCGGCTTAATCTGGCTAGAGCCTGATGAGGATCCAATAGTGCCGTTAACAGCAGGCCAAGCATGCTGACGGGTAATTACTGGTGCAGAAGGGTTGTCAGTTGCTGCCTTACTATGCCTGGAACTAGACGAAGACCCAGAAGCACTACTTACCACGGGCCAGGCATGCTGATGACCAATTGCCGGGGGTGTGTGACCGGTTGCTGGCCATGCTGGAGATGAACTAGAAGGCTTTGTAGTTTTGTTTTGCTTTCCGCGCAAACGGGATGCCATAGTGTTTTTAGGTAAAGCATCAGACTGAGGCCTTGGTTGATTATTAGCAGGAGGCACAGGCACAGCAAGGGGAGGAAATGAAGACTCTTGAAGCTGTGAATTTCCGGAAGCTTGTGACACAGCTTGACGATATCTTGAAGCTGGCTCAACAGAATCTGTAGCCAAAGATTCAAAGGATGCAATAAGGAAATCCTCATCATTTGTTTCTGCGTGATCAGAAACTACCCTCCTATTGCTTGACGTATCACGTGGTCTTCCATCTGCGTTAGCAGCCTCTAAACTGGCTTGAATGGCCATGACGAGTTCATTCTCAGAGTTATCACGCCTAAAAGATCGTCCTCTTCGACGACTATCCTGTTCATTACTGCGGCGATATCGAAAACTTGTTGGTATCTGTATAAAAATAGAAAGAAAAAAAATATAACTCACGTGACTCCAACATAGTGCTCAGAATGAAATGTCAGGATAAACACAATGGATAACTAAAATAAATGAGGCACCATGAGCACATCTTTCCCTGGGGTTTTAGGAGAAGATTGCTTAATTCCTTCATTCAAGGACAGAATTGAAACTTGCCTGCAAGGCAGCACTGCGTTGGGAACGCGACATACGACCTCCGTGCTCTAGAGTATTGTGCCTCTGAAAATTTAAACAGGAAAATAAAGCCATCAAAAATGAAATCTAATAAAGGAAAATTAAACATCTCCGTCCATGAAAAAACTATGAAATAACACGAGCAATAATTCGAATCTGCAAGTATGCATGTCTTTTGTGGAGCCCTTTATAATCTGCACAGCCCAACATATCCTAACCTTCAACTCAGTTTCAGATTGGAAAACAACAAACTTTTTTGCAAGACAGCTCTCATCCTCGCATAAGAAATGATTACTGCGGAAGTGGATCTGAAATAGAAAAGAAACACCAGCTTTAATTGGCATCAAAAGCACCACTCAAAGAAGTTGGGAAAGCTTCTGATGATATAACATGGTAAGACCACCTCTAGGTCATCATAATTCTTGTAGTATTCATATTGTCCAGGATGCTGCCTGCATGAAATCAATGGGTAAGACCCCGTGAGCTTTAATTGATCAATGATAACCAACTTATATCATGTTACTGTACACATAAAACCGCACCTCTGGCATATATGACAAGTATAATGTTCGGTCGACATATGAGAATACAGCTCATTATCCCCATAAAATGGGGTCCTACAGAATTCACAAAGAGGATGACCCATGAATCCACCTCTTTCACTTTCAGTACCATCAACCTCAGAATCACCTGTGTCTATATGCTGATTCAGCTGTGCCCTTGTGTACAGTTTCTGCTCACAGATAAATACCTGATTGACAAAGCCACCAAATCAGACATAATGTTGCTAACAAATTTGACATGCAGTCATCTTACTCTTACTAGAAATACAAAATCTGCGCAAGTCCCAGAACACAACTCCATCATAATTAAGCAAATATTTTCAGTTTGCATAAAATCCAATTCAAATAACCCAAAATATGAAGGGTAAAGTTGTTCCTCCCCTAATCCTAATTTTAGAAAGAAAAAATTGAACACAAACTTCAGCCACCAATCTCACTTTATAGAACTCACAATTACAACCAAATAACAGCATAGAGAGACCTAGTTCTAGGTTCCCAAAAGGATTCCAAATCACAGGAATAAGATTTTCCAGCTGCACCTTGAATACCATATGAGAGTGTGTGTGTATGTGTTACATGCACCATCTAGTCTATTATCTCTTCAAACGTATGTGATGGTCATTCCATCCAGTCGCATCATGGAAACTAATTAGTGTTTGTTCCTCAAAGGAACCAATAACTATCTCCTATTAGTATTACATACTCAATCAAATGGGCATTCCCATTGTTATAGACAACCCCCCCCCCCCAAAGGAAGGGCAGAGAAACCATATCCCATTTTATTAACTGAGGGCACTCACAAGTTTCAGTTGTCAAAAAGTGCAATTGCAATTTGAAGTAAAAAGTAAGCAGAGCAGATAATAGATGTTAACAGCATCCTTTCCAGTTAAATCCCCATTCACTTCTGCAGATGAAACTAATTTTTTGGGTTTTGGATCTCATCTTTGGTAACTTTGGTGTATGTGCTACACGCACCATCCAGTCTACTACCTAGATAACTTTGTTGCTGCTAACCAAACCACCCCTTATAGTTAAGTTACAAGGTTGTGAAACTCTTTTGCATCAAGGAAATAGTATTAAATGATGCAACTCATGCCAACTTTTTTCTCAAGGAAGAAAGACTATTCAAATTAAGGCAGAGTATTTTGTATATCATTGAGGAAAATACTATTCAGTTACACAACTTAAGCCAACCCTCACCGGGCCAAATCAGAAGACTACTTAATGAAGTTACAGAGCAAAAACCTACACACACAAATCTGCAATCAGGTAAGAAAACTTCAAAATTTAGCAAAAATAAATAAATCTTACAGTAAACATGTATTATTAAAGATGAAAAAATATTTTAAACAAAACAATGCAACAAAAAAACCAGTTAGCAACTTTAATGCTAATAAGAGGAGAAACGTGTAACTTCAGTAGAAGTAGAGTATGACGAAAAGAGGAGGTGACAAGCAATATAGTGATTCCGTACACGATTGTATAAGAAAAACGTGGAGTGGAAACCAAGCTTTAGAAGGTGTAGGCTTAAGTAACATTGGGGTGGGTAGATGAGAGTGTGATTGGATAGCGAGTTCTAGGAGGATATGGGGGTTTCAACAGGACAAAGCCAGCCGTCCTGATAACTTAAGAATGGAGTTGTTTCATCAATGTTAGAACACCTTCAAGGAGGAAAACATGAATGAACGATATTCACCTCCATACCACAGGAAGAATTTGAGAAGAGGCTCAACACATCTTTCATTGCCTTACCAATAAGTAAGGTGAAAGTTATCTTCAAGATGTTGCTAAGGTGTTTCCTTTTAGAGTTAAGAAATTTAGAAGAGATGGTCTTGACATTCCATAAGGTTTTTGTGGAAGGAAAATGCTAGATAGGGCACTGGTCAAAAACAGGTAAGTCTACTGGACGATAGAAATAAGGTGGATCTATTTTTTTTTAATCAAGGAAATGTGGTGGTCTACTTTGCAAACTGAATCAGGAAAAGGCAATTACAAGGTCAACTATGATTTTGAACTTCGAAATAGAACAAATGGGTTAAGAGAGGTGGAGATTCATTTCTGCATATCTACCATCAAATAGTCTAGGTCAATGGAAATACTACAGGCTTCTTCGGAAAATTCAAGGCGTCTATGGCAAGAAGATCCACACTTCCATTAATCATATTCATTATAAAACACTAGCAAGATTATGACCAAGCAGTGATGAGGGTTTAATTAAAGGGCTTCACAGCTAGGTTATATTCTGCATAGATATAGGTATGATCAATCAGGCGGGCAAGGTGCAATATCATCCCCTCGGTTGCCTTGCTAACTTATCTGGAATTACCGTTGGACTTTAGCTTACTAGGGCTGTGCAGCAAGTAATCTTTTCATAGTACTGGCAGGACGATAGACGGGATTTATCGGCGGGGGGAGGACTGAAAATACCAATCTATAGCAAAAGGACAAAAAATACAAAGGTATTTTCTGTTAAACATGAGCAAAAACGTAAAGAAAATACCACATAGCAAGTTGAAGGTGATCTTCCCATAAATGCGGATGGTAAGGGTAGAGGTTTAAAGGTACTCAATAAAGAGTCATAGGCAAATGGCATTGGAGGTTTGGCATAGAGTTATCTCTACGAAGAAGGGATATTGTTGACAAACAGTGAACTCCACTAAAGGGGTTGGAAGACCAGTTAGACGTTTAATCTATATGCGCCGACTCAATACAGAAATATTATGAAATTGTAGGAGGACCTATACAATAATGCACAATCTGAAGTGGATGACGGGTAGTTTGTTTATCTATGGAAAAAAGACTACATCAAGGTGTCCCAATAAGCGAAATATTTACTACTATTTTCAGCATCTCTTACTGGCATATAGAGGAAACATGGAGGGGCAATTCTGTAAGACCTAAACTTCAGGAGGAGAGAGGAGTTTAACCTGCTAGTGTTGCTTTACTGGAAAAAAGTTTCACGTGTAGATAAACATTTAGAGATCATAAAGTCGGATGGACCGTATGCTCCAATACTGCTAAGGAGGTATGAGGCGACGTCCCCCTTCTCCTTCTTGCATGTAAATCCCCAGAGCACCGAGAAAAGTGCTTTTTTTTTTGTTTTTTTTTTTGCACGAACAGCATGATAATCTATCCTACTAGCAGAGAACAACGGAAAAGGCAAAGGTCAACGTAAGTTGGTGTTTCAACCGCAATAGCGTAGAAGAAGACGCCAATTTTCTGTTACAACTTTACTGTAGGTGGCATATCAGTTGTAGTGTGCAGTGTACTAGTTTGTGTTAAGATATGCGATTTACACCCATGACATGCACCTACCACACACACGTTGGTGCACTACAATTAGAACAACGAGATATGCTATTAGACTGGAAGTTCAAACGGGAAGAGACCAATAGTAGCATATCCGAAGTAGCTCTTCACTTATGAAGACAATACAGAACAAAATGTACAACAAGAACTCCTTATTTAGGAGTCTTCTTATATAGGACTCTTAGACTACATAATATACAGTTTAGTTATTCTCTAACCGTAACAAAGTACTTATTCTAATATAAAATGAAAATCAAATATTACCAAATATGTTATAACAAACTTAGTCAATATTACTTAATACTCCCTCCGTTTCAATTTACGTGAACCTATTTCCTTTTTAGTCCATGCCAAAAAGAATGACCTCTTTCCGTATTTGGAAACAATTTACCTTTATGCAATGATTTATAACCACACAAAATATATGTGCCTCATTTTACACCAAGTTCTAAAGTCTTCTCTCTTTTCTTAAACTCCGTGTCCAGTCAAATGAATTCACATAAATTGAAACGGAAGGAGTATATATTTCTGGAACACATGACGTTTCAACTAGGGTAAGATGACCAGTTTCGCTTTCATATAGAATAGAGAATTATGTACGAGTTATCTACTTTGCGCATGCATCTTGTAAGTGCGATTCTTCCCTTTCACATCAAAAAATTCTTACGAAAAAGGAATGAAACAGATAAAAGCTGAATCAGATATTGCAGAAAATGACCTTCCTTCCTTCCAAACACAAGCTGCACATGAGCAACTTGTGCTGGTGGAATAAATGACCTTTCAACTGCTCAATATTTCTGAACCTCACTCTTTTCTTCATGCCATCACCATCCGGCCCCTCCATCTTGTCACACACACTACAAGAAAGCCTGCACATTGCCCTGATCATCTTGTAGTGGTCTAAATCATCAAAGAAAGCCTGGGTGTCCTCGTGATACCAATAAGAACCAATTCGACCTTCTTTTGGTTCATATGGAAATACCGTAAAGTCACTAATCATCCTTGTATAATCTCCTAGAGCCTGCAACACAGAAAAGGGAATAAAGAAGTAACAAAAAAGAAGAAAATCACCCAACAAGGATCTTCAAAGTCATAAAACCAAAATCATACAACAATTCAATAGAGTTTTGACAGATCGAAATCCCTAGACATGTATATTCATAGTTATCAGCAGACCCAAACACAAAAGGATCACTACCTATAAAAAAAAATGAGTACAAAGAGACCAAATTAAAAAAGAAAATACATTATTCTTCTGAAGCTACGCAAAGATATATTTGAAATAAATACAAGAGCAATTCAAGAGAATGAACCATGCACTTTTTTGGACAAGAAATTCAAAAGAATGACACATGCAATTGTTAAGTAAAATCTTGATTGATCAACCTAGTTCTTTTTTTTCACTGTCAACCTAGTTCACAAATCACAATTTATAGTAATCATTGGACTGGTCTATAGAAAGACAGACTTTTTGCGCCTTTTTAGATCCCAAACTCAATGATAGCTCCTACATATAAAAGAAACTAAAGTATATCATTTTGAACATTTTTTTATTAGTAAAGTAAGAAATTGATGTAAAAACAGCATTAAGTCAATGATGGTGTGTAGTACAACCAAAACACCACTTTACAGTTTGTGTCAACAATGGCATCAAGCTCTAATGTATAGTTTTTAACCCAGGCAACTTGGATAAAAGAAGCCAAAAAAACTAACATGCATTAGTCGTCAAAAATATTGAAACTAAAATATAATATCGATTGAATAGACTTGAATTTTGGAAATTTCAGGTAAAACCTAGACTGATACAACCTATACAAAACTGTAAATACATAGTAAATCAATGAGATTACGAACACGATCGGTCGTAGACCTAAAAAAGAAATACATTACTCTGAAACAAAGGTCAAACCGAATGAAGATTAGGGGGAAACCTTGGTGACAAAGACAACGGTAGCCTCGGTCTTGCAAATACAACAACGGCGATCGTTGCAGATGAATCGAAGACGAGCGACACAGGTAGAGCAGACATCCTTGTGACCGCAAGCTCCATAGGCAACCCATTCAAGTGTCTCAGCGCAAACCGCACAGCTATCATCCATGGTTTATACGATTTTTGATCTAGGGTTTTTTTTCTGAGTAGAATTTGTGCACGAATCGGATGTAAAAGAAGGAATTGCGGTTTGCGTAGACAGCCACCTGAAGAGTCGTACGCCGATACAAAGTGGAGTGCCTTTTTAGGGTTCCTAAGGAAGAATTATACACCGCTTCTTCTTTGATGTTCTTTATTCTCTTCTGATTTTCACAATTTGACCAAAATTAGGAAAGCACAACTTAGCTTTTTGCTTTTTTTTTAATCTTTCATTAAAATAATAGTATAGCCATTTATTTACATTTAATTTATATTTATATCTTAATCATTAAATTTATTTTTTATATTCTAAATCTTTTTTAAGGCAAGAAATGTTCATTCAATATCCAAGCCAACCCAGAGTTATGGTCATTAGTAGAAGTATTAAAACAAACGACATAAGTTAAACATGATGGATAGAAATTTCAAGTGAAATACGAGTTACATACAATAAAGTTATTTGATCATGAACATAAGTCGCTTTATTAGCATTGATCTGAGTCGCTTTATTAGATTCAAACAAACTAGGCAAAATTGAATTAGAACAGTGACTTGCTAATCGAATTCAACCACCACCTTATTCCTAATATTTAAGTTTTGAGCCATGAAACTACTTTACAAAGGGAGAAATTTTTTAAAATCTTAATCATACAAATCTCAAGAATTAAGTTTTTTTTTTTTGCTATTGTTTATTGAGTATGAATATATTTAAATAAATCTTAATATTATTGGTAATACTGAGTCACGAAATCTAACCGAATACATGAAATGATCTCAAGGATCGAATACTCAATATTGTTTGAATAATAATTAATATTATTGTAGGCGTCTAGATTTTATTGGATTTAAATTCATAAAATTATTTGGACTATATTTTTTAGTTCAAATAAATTTATTGGGCTAATATGATTGGATTAGTTATATAAGTATAATATATATGAATTAAATAAATATGTCTAAATCCATTGAGTTAGCCCATTTAACTGAGTTATAAGTGATGAGTCCGCTTCATTAAGCCCAAAATGTCATCTTCCTAGAGGCCCAGTTTGGTTACACGCGTCAAATGACGTGGCACGCCAAGTCAAACGGAAGAGCCAATGGGATCATGTCACGTGTCAAAATGACAAGGCATGCCAAGTCACATTAAAAGGCCAATGAAATCACGCAACGTGGGCAAGTGACATGTTCTGGCCAATCAAACACGACCTTGTCATACTTCAATTTGATTGGTCGGAAAGAGTTTGTTCTTATCATAACTCTTCCCTCCCACAACTATAAATAGGGGTCTTCATAAACCAGAAAAGACACCAAAAGTTATAACAAGAAGCAAGAGGGAGCTCGTGGATCAAACGCTGCAGATTTCTCTAAAAGCTACGAGCATTCAAGTGTTCTAAGGATCAAGACAAAGATTCAAGAACAATTTGCAAGCTCTTGGATTAAAAATACATCAAGATCCGGACCAGGCCTCAAACACTTGGATTAAAATAAAATAAAATTCAAGATTAAGCTCGAAGGCTCTTTTATTTACTGTTGAAGAGAAGAATTAGAGGATTCATAGAGATTGTTACACTCAAATATTTGAAATAAATTACTACGATTGTATCATGAGGTAGAATGTCGAAATCAAATAATATTTTGAAGTCAACATAAAATCCCGACACGCTGAAGATTTCAAACTTGAGCGATTTCACCAAAACTTTTATATCTTGATGTAGGAACGTTGAAATCACGAACCGTTTGATTTCTTGAAAACAAGACTTCAAAATCTAAAACATGTCCAAAATATTAGATTTAATACCTTAAGAATAGTTTCAGATAGTATTTCAAAAATCCGGCAGTTCCAAATTGGCGCAACTTTGCCAAAACTCTAATGTTTTGGTATGGAAGCCTCGGGATCACAAGACATTTTTCTTGCTATCAATCGAAATTCAAGAGATCTATTCTCACCAAATATCTTGGATTCAAGTCTCAATAAATTTGAAACGTTGTGCCCGGGAATCTTTCTTCTTATATATGTGTTCCCTTTTGATACGGATATGAAGACCAACAAACTTGAAGGTTATGTGAACATGAAGACATAGTGAATCCCCAGACTTTGATGCAAATATTGTCATCATTTCAGTGAAGACACCACTTTACCTTAGCAGCTTGCCCCCTTTAAATCAAATGGGATCCAAAGTTTAACAGAAGAATGGTATCTCAACTCGATTTTCAAGTGTGGTTGAATGGATTACATTTCATCGTACTTCATTCGGACAACGAATAGGACACTATGTATCTTCTGAACTCATGCAACTGAACTCAGAATGAAACTCTAAACTGCCTACATACCTCGGTGAAGAGGATCAAGTCATACCGTAGTTCAGAATGGGTGTATTTTTATTTTTTTTTATGTCCTAACTTTTGCCTAGGCTGCCTCTTTTGAGTTTTTCAACCTAGCGGACTCTTTTTCTTTATATATATATATATATATATATATATATCCTAACTTTTGCCTAGGCCGCCTCTTAGGTTTTCAACCTAGCAGACTCTTTTTTTTTGGGTGGGTCGTGCACAGTTTATACTCATGCGGGGCAGAAGTGTAGGAATGTGCAGTTCAGACTCATGCATCAAGGAGCGTTGCAACTTCAAGGATAATACTTTTTCAAAAATTTGCCATTGATAGGGTCGATTCTCATGCCATTTGCATCAACCAGCTAGTAAGCCCCACTTGAGTAAGTTTCTTATATGACATATGGCCCATCTCATTTTGAAATGAACGTCCCTACAGGTTTATAGGAAGTGATAATGGGTCTTCGTATGGGAAAGACTTGATCTCCTACTTGAAAGGATCTTGGGCGAACTCTTTTATTGAAGGCGCGAGACAATCGAGCTTGATAACATTCAAGACCCTGTTGAGCTTCCAACCTCTTCTCATCAAGATACTCCAACTCTGCTAACCGAAGTTGAGCATTTTCTTCACCAGTGATCCCTTCTTGAATAGTCAATCATAATGAAGGTATTTGACGCTCGAGTGGCAAGACAGCTTCGACTCCAGCGAATAAGGAGTCGTTTGTGTTGGCGTGCGGTGAGTCATCCTATATGCCCATAGGGCTTCTTCTATACGGTCATTCCAATATCGTTTGGATTTGGAGACGACTTTCTTTAACAAGTTGCATAGAGTTTTGTTGAATGCCTCAGTTTGACCATTGGCGGCAACATTGTACATCGAAGAGTTATGCTGCTTGAAGACAAAGAGATCACAAATATTGTTCATCAACCTATTATCGAATGGCTTTCCATTATCTGTTATTATGTAACGAGGAACGCCAAAACGATATATTATATTTACTCGGATGAAACTTGCAACATTTTCCTTCTTTACCTCCTTAAGAGCAACAACTTCAACCCATTTCGAGAAGTAGTCAGTTGCAACCAAGATGTATAGGTGCCCACCGAGGACTTTGGCGGTGGTCCAACAACAGCTAATCCCCAAGCATCAGACGACTAGGATGCCACAGTCGGGTGCAACACTTGAGGAGGTTGATGAATAAAACTCGCATGGAATTGACAAGCCTTGCATATTTGAGCGTAGTCCAAACAATCTTTTACCATTGTTGGCCAATAATATCCCAGTCTTTTTGTATGAAAGTGGAACTTTGGTCCAGACTGATGTGACCCGCATACCCTAGAATGAGCCTTTTGCAAAGCTTGGAGTGTTTATTCTTCCCCTAAGCATCGCAAGAGTACTCCCTTGAATGACCTTCTATATAAAGTATCTTTGTAGTAAAATAAGAGAGGTGCACGACGACGGATTTCAGTCCTTCTTCTCAGATTTTCTGGAAGTATCCCATAGCTTAAGTAGTCGACAATGGGTTGTCGCCATTCTTCTTTATCAACTTTAGAAACATCGACAAGATGTTTGAGTTCATTTCCTTCACCTTCAACCTCATTTGGCGGCAGCACTACCCATTTTTGGCATACAGTAACTTGCGATTGATCAGGCAGGGTTAATGATAAAGCTAGGACAGCTAAAGCATCAGCCTTCTTGTTTTCTTTCCTTGGCACATGTTGAATAGCCACATCACCGACCCATCCCATTAATTTTTTAGCATAATCATGATATGGGCGTAGTTCAGATTTCTTGACCTTGTAACTACCTAAAAGGTGGGTTGATCACCAACTAAGAGTCACCAAAGACTTGTAATTGCAACCGCTTCATTTTGACAGCCATTTCGAGCCCAAGTATCAGTGTTTGATACTCATAAATGTTGTTAAAGAAAAGTTGCATCAACATAAAAGAGTAAGGCATAACTTTACCTTAAGAAGTGACAAATACTACACCAGCACCATCTCCTCAGCGATGTGCAACACCGTCAAAGTACATCTTCCATGGAGGTTGAACTTCAATGACCATTGCGTCCTCATCAAGCAGCTCATCAGTTAGCTCCCAATCATCAGGTATATGGTGATCTGCCAAGAAGTCCTCCAATGCTTGTCCTTTTACAACCTTTTGAGGGATGTACAAAATCTCGAATTGTTAAAATTGGAATACCATCTCGCTAGTCGATCACTAAGAACATGTTTTGACATCACGAACTTAATGGAATTTGATTTAGAAACAAGACGAACAACATGAGCTTGAAAGTAGTGCTTCAACTTTTGAATTGAGAAAACTAGAGCCAAACACAACCTTTCAATTGGCGAACAATTCAGCTAGTTTGGTGTAATCATCCTGCTCAAGTAGTAAAGAGAGTTTTCTTTCCCCTTACTATTTTCTTGGGCCAACAGCGCTCTAACAGGCATTTCTTGTGCCAAAATATATAGTATCATCAGCCTTCCAAGTATAGGGGCTGCTGAAATCGGAGGCTTCATCAAGTAGGATTTAATGCTCTCTAAGGCATTGCTACACTCTTGGTCCTATTTTAAAGGGACACCTTTCTTCATAAGTCGATTGAATGGTTGGAACCTCCCAGCTAGGTTTGAGATGAATCTCCTAAGGTACGCTAACTTTCCTTGCAGACTTTTTAATTCGTGAATACCCCGAGGCTCAGGCATTTTCAAGATTGAATCTACTTTGGCTTGATCAATTTCAATCCCTCGATGTCGGACAATGAAACCAAGGAACTTTCCGGAAGTAACTCCAAAGGCGAATTTCAATGGATTTATCCTAAGTTGGTACCTCTGAAGCAACTTAAACACCATTCTCAAGCTTTTCAAGTGATCGCCCCTCTTTCTTGATTTTACCACCAAGTCGTCCCTATAGCATTCGACATTTTTGTGGAGAATATCGTCAAAAATATTCTGCATAGCCCTTTGATAAGTAACACTTGTGTTCTTCAAGCCAAAAGGCATTACCATGTAGCAATAATACCCTTGGAGGAGCAGAATGTAATAAGATCTTCATCATTTGGTGCCATGCGAATTTGGTTATAGCCTGACGATTCATCCATAACTACATTGCCTCATACCCAATAGTAGTATCCATCATCAACTCTGGAACCCAAAGCGAGAATTCATCTTTGGGACACGCATTGTTGAAATCCATGAAGTCGACGCACACTCGAATCTGGCCATTCTTCTTCCTTACAGGGACAATACTTGAAACCCACGTTGGGTATTTAACTTCCCGAATAAATCTATCTTCAATGAGTTTGTTAACTTCGGTTCAATCAGGGGAACCAAGTCCGGCCTAAAGCGCCTTTGAACTTGCTCAATAGGACGAGCAACATTCTTGATCGCAAGGTGATGGACTGCTACTTTAGGGTCCAAGCCAGGCATTTCTTTGTAACTCCAAGAAAATATATCCCTAAGCTCCTTGAATAACTCAGTATAAGTGCCTTCTTCATCAACTTCTAGTAAAGCACTTAGGTAGATGGGTTTTGGTTCTTCATCAGTGCCAAGATTAACTTCTTTTAAGGCATCAAATCGTTGCCTTCACCCCTTCTTCAAGTTCTAAGGGAGAATATTTCGCATCTTCATCTTCTTGAGGGTCCCCATCGTTTAAGGATATGTGATAACACGGTGAAACATCGTCCAATTTCTCGTCATTCTCCATTAGAGATCAAACACCATGCTCGCCTTGTGCAGTAACATGATACGAAGAACCCACACTTTCTTCATCTTCATCACGCTCTTTAGTGTAGACCATAGTGTATGGCTTCACCTTCAGTACCTCATCACACAAAACCATGACTCTTGTTTGTCGCTTCATTCTAGAAGGTTTGGAAATCTTTAGGGATCTTCTAAGTTTCTCTTGTTTGTCGCTTCATTCTAGAAGGAACCAAACTTTGGAAATCTTTAGGGATCCTCTAAGTTTTGGGCGAAACGGGTGTTATTGTATTTCGATAATTTCTCTGGAACTTATTCCCCTTCTTTAATGGACCCAATCTATCAAATACGGAAGTTCTCGCAGTTGATTTTCCAAGTCGATCAAAGACAGAAGGCATGTTAGAAGCGGCAAATTACTCTTCTACAGTGAAATAATTATTGCTCGTCCTTCTTATGAAGATGTGCACTGGTTATTGTTGCTTGTATCCCAAACCTTCACGTGGTTTCCTCGTCGCAGTTTCTGATGGGAGTTTCCTATTTTTGACGGCTCATTGGGATTGTATCCAGGTTTTGCAAATAGCCTATAAACGTTAGGATCAAAACCTTCATCTGTTCGCTTTGTAGGGAGTGCCACATTCTACAAATGATTTTAGGCTACAAACCCTGCAAGCGGCTTCAAGATTAGAGTTAACTCCTTTAGCATGTTAATTTGGAGATTATATGATTCACCTTCATCTTTCTTCCTTCTAGGGACATATTGGAGCGCATGACTTACTTTTTTGCCATAAGACACAATATCCCCTCTATGAGATTTATTCGTGTTGGGTTGTACCTCCTCAGTAACATCTTTGGCTTTACTAATAGTCACCTTAGCCCTTTTAGTTGTGGGCTCGTCGTTCTTGATTTTCATGCCATCATCAACTTTTATCTCCTTCATAATGCGGTTCTTCAAGTAGAACTTTGCATCGGCGAAGTGTGACTTTTCCTCGGTGAATGACTTATCATCAACAACTATTTTCTTCTCTACTTCACCATCGTAGTATTTTAAACATTGATGGTAGGTAGATAGAACTACTTTATTCTTATCTATCCAAGGCCTTCCAAGCAAGGCGTTACATGAAGTCTTCGTATCGATCACATGCAGCCATGCACTTGATTGCATATCTTTAATGGTGATTCCCAACCTGATCGCGCCTATGTCTCTTTGTCCCCCTTGATTGAATCCTTGGATCATCACACGACTTTCTGAGAGTTCATTAATGGGAATACCAAGTTATTTCACTATGTGAATTGGCAAGATGTTCACTAAGGATCCTACCTCAACCAAAATTCGATTTACCCTTTCATCAGGCATATAGCCAACCAGGTACAATGGGTGGTTATGAAGAGTGTCACCTAGAAGAAAATTGTCATTTGTGAACGTGACTTTTTCCTCGCACGCATTAACTTCTTGAGGAATATACGCGATGAGATTTTCTGAAGATAGTGCCAACGGTAGGTCATCACTCTCTTCTTCCCCTTTGTCAACATTGCAACAAGAGGCCTCAATACCATCACGAAAAATCTTCATGCGGAACCAACATTGCAAGAAATCCTCCAAGGTCACTGGATGTCGTGGCTTTTGAGAATGGTGCACCTCCACTTTTTCTTTCTTCAAATGCTTAACTGGATTCCATCTCCTTGGTCTTTTCACCACTATTTTCCTTTTTGGTTGCTCTATTATGAGTCACCAATGTCCAACCTTCATCATCATCAGGTTGATCGTGTTCGACTTTGTTGTTCTCCGGTAATTCTTCATCTTTACTTTCTTTAAAACTACATAATTCATCTCGACTGAATGAGCCAAATGTGATAGAGACTTGGTTTGTACTTGCTTTCTCATCTTCAAGCACAATCTTTTTTTCTCAAGTCAAGTCCATAACTTTGTCCTTGAAAACAAAGCACTTCTCCAGAGGGTGGCTCACAAGTCGATGATATTTGCAGTAATTTAGGTCATCAGTTTTCCCAGCTTCATTTGGCCGCTTCATCTCTGGAAGCTCAATGAGATTTAACTCGAGGAGTTCTTCAAAAATGGCTGGCACATCAGAATCCAGAAATGGGAACTCTTTCTCTTGCATTTCTTGTAGAGTCAACTTTCCGCTTGGCTTATCTTGAAAAGAAGTTGATTTCATACTCTGTTTTTTGCTCACCTTCATCGTGAACTTCACAGGTGATGTGTTGACATTTATAGCTTCTTTTCTTTCAGACTTGGGTACGAACTTGCCCCACTTCCTGACTTCTTACTTGTCGTTCCCTTTACGAGGTTCATAGATGGGCAACCTTTTTTTCCAGTAGAGGCCATGCTCAATTCCATGTCATGGGCACGAGTTGAAAGTTATTCAAATGTGCTAGGCTTGATACATTGCAAGATGTAGCGCAATCCCCAATGCATGCCTTGGATGCACATCTCTATGCCAGAAGCTTCATTAAGCATGTCTTTACAGTTAAGGCTTGCATTACTCCAACGACTGATAAAGTCGAAAACTGGTTCACCCTTCCGTTGACGAGTACTGTGAGTTTCACCATGCTCAGAGTGCACCTTGTGCTATAAAAGCGATTGAGGAACTCATGCTCTAGTTGATCCCAACTATCAATAGATCTCGCCTCGAGGTCTGTATACCAATAAAAATCTTATCTTTTAGTGGGCGAACGAGATGCTTGACAAGGTAATCTCCATAAGTCCCAATGTTGTTGCATGTTTCAATGAAGTGCGCCACATATTGCTTTGGGTTTTACCATCAAACTATTGAAACTTTGGAGGTTGATGGCCAGTAGACATCTTCAACATATCAATCCTTGCAGTATACAACTTTGCATATGTAAGAGAAGACTTGGTAGCCACTTCGTACTTGCTTTTAATAGTTTCTTCAATGAACTCCTTCAGTTGATTGGTTGGAATCATCCCTTCAGATGAGACAGGAATAGCCTTATCAGATGCAACTTGTCTTGGGGGAGAATTACTCTCTGGAACCTCTGGGAGCTTGCCAGGTGCATGGGTGGATTCTTCTTCCATCAAGATTCCCACTCTATTTGTTAGCTTGTTAATTCTAGCATCTTAATTTTTGCATGCACTTGGTCATTCCAGTGATTGCTTCCAACTTCTCTTCCACATATGAAGTGTTTATCACCATAACTTGTATGATTGTTATAGATGACGGGGAGTAGCATGCACTGTCACACATATTGATTCTCGAACGGCTCACGCTAGGGGTGTACATGGACTGGGTTGGTTCGGATTTATCAAAATCAAACCAAACCAATTATATCGGTTTTGATTGGTTCAGTTTTGTCAGGTTTTTCGGGTTTTTTGTCACTTACATATTATTTCAATCTTACTTTGTTAAATATTTGATAATTAAATATATATTTACTAAAAATATAAAAATTGACAAACATATTATCGATTAAAATATTCTTATTGGATAATTCTATTAGTAACACATAATTGTTATTTTTTTAGTCGTTCGACAATTTTTTTTGTTGATATACACATTCAGGTTAACCGAATTTAGTAATTAAACATAAAAATCAATATGATATCTAAATATTAATAACCCCTTCACATTAGAAAAAGATATAAGAATTTAATAGATCTTAACATATGATATGAATATTAAAGAACAAAGAGATAGACGCATTTTAGTAACACTTGATAAGAAAGTGATCATACAATTCATTATTTAAGGTCAATAAATATGTAGCACTTCATATTCTATTAAAATTATATCCCGCAAGAGAATCCCAAATATTTCTAGATATTTTTGTAAAGAAAATTATATATAAATCTTAAAAGTATATATTTATATGTCGGGTTGGTTCGGGTTTTTTTACTCAATACCAAACCAAATCAAACCAAACCACGTCGGGTTTTTTAATCGATTTGGTGCAGTTTTTCGATTCGGTTTGTACACCCCTAGCTCACGGTGTGTAGTGTAAGTGGGGAGGATCCATAACTTGAAGCATCATCTTCCTTCATAGCAGAGTTCTTGCATCCGTAGAGGTCAAGCAAAGCAAGAGTTTTCTTGAATTTTTCAGCAACATCACTTCCTCTTTCGTGTGTATCTGTGGAAGATCCTACTCATTTTGAGGGTGAAGATCCGAAAATAGGGTTGATGCGGACGATACTTGGAGTTCTTGTTGTCCTAAAGAGCTTGTTGTGCTCCTCGTAACTGGTCTGAAGCTTCCAAAGGTAACATTGAGGATGTTTTCCACATCAACATAGAACCTGGAGTTAGCAGCCTTGGTGGAAGTTGATCCGGAGTTGATTTTCTTTGAAACCGTTTTGATGTTCTTAAACTTTGGTGATTGAAAAGTTGAGATGAGAGGTAGAGATTATCCCAGTGGGCGTGCCAGAATTTGTAGAAAATAAATTGCTTCGAGAAAATAAATCAAGAGCGAAAAATATTGCAACAATCGTAGTATTTTATTTCAAATATTTGAGTGTAACAATATCTATGAATCCTCTGATTCTTGTTTTCAACAGTATAAAAGAGACTTTGAGCTTAATCTTGAATTTTATTTTATTTTAATCCACGTGTTTGAGGCCCGATCTTGATCTTGACGTACTTTTAATCCAAGGGCTTGCAACTTTTTCTTGAATCTTCGTTTTGATCTTTTAATCCTTAGAACACTTGAATGCTTGTAGATTTTAGAGAAATTTGCAGCGTTTGATCCACGAGCTCCCTCTTGCTTCTTGTTATAACTTCCGGTGTCTTTTCTGGATTATGGAGACCCCTATTTATAGTTGTGGGAGGAAAGAGTTATGATAAGAACAAACTCTTTTCGACCAATCAAATTGAAGTTGTATTGGTAAAAAAAAGTTTCACACGTAAGCCAGCTTTTGACAACTCAGCCAGTTACGTAGACACAGGAAAACGCTACAGTTGGACGTGACTCCTTGAAGAGATACGGTACAAAGAGGCACGGTTCAGTAGACCCACAAACTTATCAGCCACGGGAAACTCAACTTGATCAAAACGGGAGAGGCACACGGTCAAAATGAATCTAGACAAAGCTACGAGCAGATTCAGGGACCCACAATTGATTACTCAAAAGTTATGTAACTGAAACCCAATTACCGTTATCCTTTGTAACGCCTCATTAATGTCATAATTAGTCATTAATGAGTAACCATAGCAAGAGTCATACGTTATAAGAATCTCCTATATAAGAAAGGGGAATACAACTTGTAAGGGCATCTGATTCTCAAATACAATAAACGTCTATCTTTTATTTCTGCAATATTGTCTATTATTCATTTTTTCCTATTATCTTGATTATCAGTAACTCATATTCATCTTAAAAATAAGATTTAGTCAAAGGGTCTAATTCTTTGGTTAAACAAATTGGTTCTGTTACCGGGAGTCTGATAATCTTTGTTTACTTTCCAAGAGATATCATTTGAATTATGTCAAACTCCAACGACAACAACCAACAAAGAAGTGGAACCCCAATTCCATCGCCTTCAGGAACCCCACGCGGTTCGAGGGAACAATTCCCAGAAAGATCTAATAACAACAATGGTAATAATGATCAAACTGTGGAACAAGATCGTGTAAAGTAAATGATTGCAGAGTATGTGAGCCAAGCTTTGCAAGAATTTACGAGAGGATTACCGGCAGCGTTGCCTACACTGCCGACACCATCTCCCAATAACACCATCACCATGGAAAATCCTCAATCTGGGTTGGCAAACTCAGGAAGAGGAGATACTCCTAATGAATCTCTCGAAACGAGACCATGTATATCTAATAACTCAGAATTACAAAATTTATTGCTAACCATGCAGAAACAGATGAAGGAGCAGAATGATCACATCGAGCAAATTCCTGGTGTACCACCTGTCATCAAAGGCATCCATGTTGATAGATATTCTCAACAACCTTGGAAGCCAAGTGCGACACCTTTGCCTATACCCAAGAAGTTTAAAATGCCTGACGTTCCCAAATATGATGGAACAACTGACCCACGCGACCATGTGACTGCTTTCACTACTGGGGTAAAAGCCAATGACTTAACGAAACAAGAGATTGAATCAGTCCTTGTTAAAAAATTTGGGGAAATACTTACCAAAGGGGCTCTAACTTGGAATTCTCTTCTCCCTGAAAATTCTATTGACTCTTTTGATGAGCTTGCAGATTCGTTTATAAAAGCACACTCTGGTGCACAAAAAGTTGAGAAGAGAATGAAAGACATATTCAAAATAAAACAAGGAGACACAGAACTACTCCGTGAGTTTGTAGATAGGTTTCAACGAGAAAGAATGCAGTTACCCTGGGTGCCTGGTAATTGGGAAGCCATGGCATTTGCAAGCAACTTGAACGATAAAAGCTCAGAAGCCACCAGGAGACTTAAGGAGAATCTAAGAGAATTCCCCGCCACAACATGGAACGATGTATATAACAGGTACAGTACTAAACTCAGAATAGAAGAAGATATCATTGCTCGTTCGAGAGATGAAGATCATTCCAGATCCAGACGTCCTGAATCAGATAGAAGATCAGGTAAAAGCAGGTACGATCCTTACTTAGGACCCTCAGGATGCGATATCCGCCCCAGGTTCGAAAACACTAGGTCGCACTATAGACCACAAGGAAGAGATGTAGTCGCATCCTCGTCTAGATCTAGAAAAGATCGAGATGAACGATCTAGAGGTAGTACTCAAATTGGGGATCATACCTTTAATGTAAGTACTACTGAACTTGTCTCAATATTGAAGAACATGGGAGACAAGGTTAAGTGGCCCAAAGAGATGCGGTCAAATCCAAGTAGAAGAAACCCAGATCACTGGTGTGAATTTCACAACGATCATGGGCACAAAACTGCGGATTGCAGATTTTTACAAGGTGAAGTAGAAAATTTGTTAAAACAGGGCTATTTAACAGAATTATTTAGTGATAAAGGTAAACAGGCATACATGAGGAACAAGCAAGAGCCCCCAAAGCCTCCTTCTCCAAAACGAACCTTTAACGTAATACACGGGGGTGAAGAAGTAAACGGAGTGATTTGCAAAACAACCACAGAGTTCACAATTACACACAGGAAACGTGCTCGTGAAGAAGACGATATAACCTTCGATGATGCAGATAGCAGCGGATTAATGATTCCACATAACGATGCTCTGGTAATATCTTTACTTATTCATGACACTAACGTGAAAAGAGTGTTGATTGATCCAGGCAGTTCAGTCAATATCATTTTGCTAAGAGTCATGGAAGAAATGCTACTGGGGGATCAAGTAATCCCAAAAGCACGAGCCATATCAGGGTTTGATAACTCTACAATTATAACAAAAGGAGAAATTGAGCTTAGCACTTATGCTGAGGGGGTGATCAAAAGAGCTAGGTTCCAAGTCATTGATACTCACATGGCTTCTAACGTGATCACTGGAAGACAATGGATCCACGACATGAAAGCGATACCCTGCACTTTACATCAAGTAATTAAATTTCCCTCTGAATGAGGGATTCAACAAATCAAAGGAGATCAACAGACCGCAAAAAATATAAATTATATAGTACACTACAACAAGAAAATAGAGGTGGAAGAATTACGAGATAAGGAAGTCTCCCAAGCAGGTATCACTGCCCGAACAAGAATGGAAGAAATTACTTCCCAAATAGATACGGAAGGTATTATTGCTGAAACAGGTACGAAAGAAAATACATAAGAGAAGGAAAATCAAGTTACCACGGAAGGTATACTATACTAGACAGAAACATATTCCAGACCGGACGTCATTCGTGAACCGGAGGAAGATGAGCACATCAAAACAATTACGGAAGAGCTCAAAGTTGTTCCATTATCTGAACAAAAGCCTGAGCAAAAAGTGTATATAGGCACGAGGCTAGACTCCGCTCGAAGAGGTAAGTTGATTGATTATTTAAAGGCTAACACAGACTGCTTTGCGTGGTCCCACTCAGATATGACAGGCATTCCACCAGAAGTGATGACTCATAAACTAAATGAAGATCTATCCTTCGTACCTGTTAAGCAGAACAAAAGAAAGCAAGGACCATTCAAGAACCAAGTGATTGACGAAGAGGTACAAAAACTCTTGAAGATTGGTTCGATACGAGAGGTAATGTACCCTAACTGGTTAGCAAACACCGTGGTAGTACCTAAAAAGAATGGCAAGTGGAGAGCATGCATAGATTATACTGATTTAAACAAAGCATGTCCCAAAGATTCATTCCCATTGCCTCATATAGATCAAATGATTGATGCCACCGCAGGTCATGAACTATTAAGCTTTCTAGATGCATATTCTGGTTATAATCAGATTAAAATGGATCCTTTAGACGAGGAAAAAACCTCCTTTATCACGAATAAGGGGACTTATTGTTATAAAGTCATGTCTTTTGGCCTAAAAAACGCTGGAGCCACTTATCAAAGGCTAGTGACCAAGATGTTCCAAGAACATCTGGGAAAAACATTGGAGGTTTACATTGATGACATTTTGGTAAAATCAACACAAGCACAAGACCATTTACAACACCTCTCTAATGCTTTTGATATTTTACGCAGGTATAATATGAAGTTAAATCCAGAGAAATGCGCTTTTTGAGTGCAATCAGGCAAATTTTTGGGTTTCCTTGTATCAAACAAAGGAATAGAGGTAAATCCCTCTCAAATTAAAGCCATATAGGAAATACCTGATGTCTTAACAAATAAAAAGGAAGTTCAAAGACTGACAGGGAGAATAACAGCTTTGGGTAGGTTTATTTCTAGATCTTCCGAAAAAAGTTTTAAATTCTTCTCAGTTCTCAAAAAGCAGAATCGGATTGAATGGACTGAAGAGTGTCGGCAAGCCCTGAAGAACCTGAAGATTTATCTATCGAAACCACCACTGCTTTCAAAGCCAAAAGAAGGGGGAAAAAGGTACATCTACCAGTCTGTCACAGAAATTACTATAAGTGCAGTATTGGTAAGAGAAGATTAAGGTAAATAATCACCAATCTATTATGTAAGTAAAACTTTGCTAGATGCTGAGACTAGATATCCACATCTGGAAAAGTTAGCCTTAGCTTTAATAATGGCATCTAGAAAATTACGACCCTATTTTCAATGCCACCCAATCACCGTTGTGACCTCATATCCTTTAAGAAATATTCTGCATAAACAGGAATTGTCAGGAAGATTAGCCAAGTGGGCCATAAAATTAAGTGAGCATGAGATAATCTATCAGCCTAGGACTACAATTAAATCTCAAATACTAGCTGATTTTGTTGCTGACTTTAGTAATAGCATTGTATCTGAAGTAGAAAAAGAGTTACAACTCTTTAACAGGGTTAATCCAGGCCTATGGACATTGTTCACCGATGATTCTTCAAATATAAAAGGCGCCGACTTAGGCATAGTCTTGATATCACCCACGGGTGAAAAGATACGACAAGCTATAAAGTGTTATCATATCACTAACAATGAAGCAGAGTACGAAGCTATTATTGCAGGGCTTGAACTTGCACGGGAGCTCTCAATCGAGCAAATTGTGATCAACAACGACTCCCAACTGGTAGTAAATCAGATACAGGGGACTTACATCGCTCGAGAGACTAGAATGCAACAATATCTTGAAAAAGCACGAGAGCTCGTGAGATAATTCAAAACATGGAAGGCAGTGCAAATACCTAGAGAGGAAAATGCAGAGGCAGATGCATTATCTAACCTCACAGCAGTCACGGAAGTAACGAACAAAGACAATACAATTGTCGTTCAACTATTTCATTCAATGATAGACCAGGACAGGAATGAGGTAACTTTCAACAACCTAACCTGGGACTGGAGAAACGAAATTCTTAATTTTTTGCAGAATGGCACCGTACCTGAAGACAGGAAAACGGCTCAAGCACTACGCCGCAAAGCTGCACGGTACTGCCTTATTCACAACTTACTTTATCGCAAGATATTCTGAGGACCCCTAGCTAAATGCCTAGGACCTAACCAAACGGAATTTGTGATGAAAGAAGTCCACGAAGGACACTGTGGACTTCACTCAGGGGCGAGATCCTTAGTGAAAACACTAATGAGAGCCGAATACTATTGTCCTAAGATGGAAGAGGAAGCCGAGAATTTCGTATCCAAATGTGACAGATGCCAAAGGTTTGCCAATAACATGCATCGACCAGCGAATTATTACATCCAATAATATCCTCATGTCCTTTCATGAAATGGGGTATGGACATAGTAGGACCTCTTCCCACATCTAAAGGATAGGTACGGTTTTTACTCGTACTAACCGACTATTTTACAAAATGGGTAGAGGCAGAAGCGTTCAAACAAGTGCGAGAAAAGGAAGTTAAAATCTTCTTATGGCGAAATATAATATGTCGCTTTGTAATACCGAAGGAGATCGTGTGTGATAATGGCCCACAATTCATAGGCTCGCAAATCACATAATTCTTCGAAAGTTGGCAAATCAAGCGGATCACCTCAACGCCATACCACCCCGTGGCTAATGGTCAAGCTGAGTCAACAAATAAGGTCATCATCAACAATCTAAAAAGCGAATGGATAAATCCAAAGGAAACTGGCCTGATGAGTTACCACAGTACTATGGGTATACAGAACAACTTCAAAAATAGCCACGGGAGAAACTCCGTTCGCACTTGTTTATGGCTCAGAAGCCTTAATACCAATGGATATAGGCGAACCAAGCATAAGGTTCTCAACATCAATGGAAGGTGAAAACGACGATGAATTAAGGACCATCCTGGACCTGCTCGAACCACGGAGAGAAGCAACATTAATATGGATGGCAGCTCAAAAACAAATCATAGAGTGTTATTACAACCGTAAAGCTCATCTCAGGTACTTTAAAATTGGGGACTTCGTCCTCAAAAAAGTCTTTCAATCAACAAAAGAAGCAGGTGCATGAAAGCTAAATCCAAACTGGGAAGGACCTTACAAAATTCAAGGCATAGCTGGGAAAGGCACCTATGAGTTGGAAGCTATGGACAACAGAGTTCTACCAACAAGTTGGAATGCCATCCATTTGAAGAAGTATTACTTCTAAAAGAAAAGAATACCCACCGCCAGGTATCACACGTTCGATTTTATTTTGAACATTTAAATTTTTTTACTAACTTTTGTAGATGATAAGCATAATGTAACCCATCACCAGATAATGATACTAGACCTGCAAAGACACGAGGAAACAACACAATTCCCGGTCTAGGGTTACACTTTCTGATGGACGTTTTAAAAGGGTTAAGCAGTCATCATCTAAAAAACTATATACCTTCGAGTCCGGAATGTTTTTCCTTTTTAGGAAAAGGACCACAAGGAAGGAATAATCAAGTGCTCGAGATTTCATTCTTCAAAGCTCAAACACTTGGGGGACTATACAGTATGGAAGGCTAAGACGAAGCAAAGAAGACTATCAGAAAGTCAAAAGCTCGAGCCTAAAGACCCATCTACCCAATGAGACAAGTGACACGAGCAGAATCGAAAGAAATCAAAAGAGCCATCCAAATACAAAGCCTAATGCAAAAAGCAAAAACCTTCGAACATATTCAGGTTGAAAGGCAAAATGTTAGTCACGAGAAAGAAATGTACATCTTTTCAAAACTGTTGTAACAAAAACAGTTAAGGGTAAAATATCATCATTAATATACTCATTCAAAAAACTGTTCTCGAGTAAAACAGATATGGATGAAAGATCTAAATCCTTGTATTTGTTCAAAAAACTGTGATCAAATAAAAACAGTTACGAATAAGAAAACATTTCCCTCGTACTTATTAGAAAACTGTTTCCAAAACAGTTGCAGGTAAAAACCCCAATCTTTATAAAAACTGTTACTAGTAAAAAACAATTATTTCCTTGTATTAATATCGACAAACTGTTACCTATGAAAAACATTTATGAAATACAAGAGTATATCAAAATATGTTAAACAAAAAACAGTTGCAAGTGTGAGTTTTAGACGATAACCAAACACATGTAAAATGTCATGGAAGTTCAAACAAATAAATTTCCTTGGAAACATTCTTAAACATGTGTAAAATTCCTATCACTCTATTGCATTATCATGAAGTTGAGACGTCTTCTTCATGTCAATTATAAAGGGCCCTCTTCCATAAACTATGCCTATTACAAAAAGGCACACATTTAATATGACACCGTGCCTATTATAAAAAAGGTACGAGTAGTCTAAAGCATTCCACATGCAAAACTCGAAGGTAAAACTAAAACTTCGAAAAATAAAGCATGCAAAAGACTTAAAGAATGAAACAGAAACTCAACAAAAGTCGAACTAACATTTATATATTAAAAACGGCTAAAACTAAGTATTAACTTATACTTAGTCGTATAAGATTTTTTATATTTACATTGTGGTGCCCCTAAGTTGTCATTTGGGGACTTAAAGGAAATACAAATTTACCCCCGATGGGACTGGGGGTAATCACCAATTGATACAAAGAAAAAAAAAGGGATTAACTAACTAGATCTTTTCAAGAGAGGGGTTGACTTCAGTGGCAGAAGGAGCGGAAGCAACTGGGGATGAAGAGGCACGAGCAGCTGGAATCTCACCATCAGGTGAAGAGAGGTTATGACCCTGTTGAGCCTTCTCCATGGCTTCCTTAATTTTGGCTATTTTAGCACTAAGGTCAAAACCCTCTTGACTCATTTCCATCAATGTGTCAAGGCGAGAATTCATATAAGCCCAGCTCACATCGACATCAACCACCTCTTCCAAATCTTCATAATCTTGTGCCCACACTTGAAGCTCAGCCCTCAACCTGTCCTTCTCCGCCTCTGCAGCTTTATGAGCGGTCCTTAATGGAACAATCGGCTCCTCTAAAGTTTGAGCTTTGTCTAAAGCCCTTCGAAGATCTTCTTGAGTACGAGAGAGTGATTGCACGAGGTCGCCTGAGTATTCTTCCTTCTACCCCAGCAAGTTCTTCAAGTCTCTAATCTCCTCTGAGGGACGGGACAGCTGCTCCGCGAACGAAGACTCCAGAACACTCTTAGCTTTGTCAGCTTGATCGCAAGAAGCCCGCTCCACTGCTAATTCTGCTGCCATAAGTCTCATATGCCGCTTCAAGGTACTCTTTTCCTCTTCTAAAGCGTCCATGTCAATCCTAAGGCTATCATACTGTGCTTTCCAATTATCAACTTCTGCCTGCAACTCTCTTGTCTCTTGGTCCATGTTTGAAATCCTTTTCATAAGCTCCATGCCCATAAGGTTAATCTACAAGAAATAAACCAGTCAGATATGGTAAATTTCATATACGAGAGTGAAAGAGGAAAACTTAGACCATACCTTCTAAGAGGTAAGCACGACCTCATTGGCCCATGTAAGAGCACCGTGGCTAGATATCTTTGCTTTCTCAGCGGGACCTATCAAAGGATTCAGCCACACTTAAGGCTCACCCGTCTTCTTGAAAAGGTTCCCCTCAGCTGAAACCTCTATTACCACTTTCCGCATCTCTCTGCTGGAAGACCCTACTTCCCTAACGGAATGCATGGAAGCAGGCAGAGATGGAATAGCAACAGGCAAGGAAGGTTGAGGAGCAGGAGAAGCCACGGGCAAAGAAGCAGGCATAGAAAGTTGAAGGGTTGAATAAGTTACAGGCAAAGCAGCAGAAGTTGAGATAGCTAATGGAATAAACGAAATAGCTTCTCTCAAAGAAGCAGGAAAGACAGCAACCAAAAGGACGTCGTCAGGAGCAAGATCAATACCATCACGAAAAGGGGAATGTGAAACATCATCAAAGACAGGGGGATCAATCACAAATACGGAAGGCAAGGTTGAGGCAGTAGGCTCATCATCTAAAACCATTCGCCTTCTCCGTGTCCTGTGCACTAAAGCCTATATTCCTCTTCCTCTATGGAACGAGATTCACTAATCTTCCTCTTCGAGGAAGATGAACCAACAATAATTTCCTGGGCTTGAGCCAAGGACATCTTCGGGATAGAGGAAGCAGACACCCCACGAGCAGAGAATCCTATTAAAAAGGGAAAAAATTTAAACGACAAAAAAAAGACTCGAGTAAGGAAAGAAGCAAGAACAAAAGATTCACTTATCGTGGGTCTTTACTTGCCAACCATACCTCCCAGCGAGGTACTTCCAAGATCTTCCTTCTGAAGGAGAAACTGATAATAATTTTTCTACCCAATCACGAATACCGGAGACATTCTCAACAATATTCATGATTGCTGAGAAAAGAAAAATAAGCAGATACGGTGTTAAATAAAACATCTCAAGTTAAAACAAGAAAAAGTACATGCAAGCTAAAGCATACTCACGTGCGCAATTACACTTCTCAGGGAAGGGAAGATTTTCTTCACCCACTAAACCAGCAGTGGGTACATCAACATACCGGATTTACCAACCCCTATCCTTATCGTATCCAGGGGTTACCAACACTCTTTTGCTTCTAGCAGTCAGAGTAAAAACTCCTTCACGAAATAAGGTAGGAGAGTAGAGGTGAATAAGATGGTTGAAGGTAAAAGGAACCGAGGCTAAAGAAGTCAAACTCCTAAGGCATGCGACAACTCGCCACACAAGCGGGCCAACTTGTCCTAAGCAGATATTGGAAAAATGGCAAAACTCAATTATAACTGGGCCAACGGGGGGTCTAAACCCTAAAGTGAAAGGATACGTATAAACAAAAGAATATCCCGTCTTGTAAGACGTTATTCTTTGATTACTATTCAGAATATAGACAAGAAAGTCAGATTTCCAAAAGCATTCCCTACGAACAAGGGAAATCTGACCCTAGGTTATAAGGGTTGGCTATCTTTCTACACTATCATGAGAAGAAGATTGATCTACAAGAACTTGACTATCCCTAGCGAAAACAAACTCAGCAGGGACAA
>ML315625.1:0-65467 GCA_005239505.1 Nicotiana paniculata
GTCTAGGATATGTGTTCAAACAACATGGCAACATCAACCTCAATTTAGTCCGGGAATTCTATGCGGGGTTTGATCCGAAGGACAAGGAAGAATTGGTGCCAATTCGTGGGCACTTGGTGGATTTTTCGGCCAAGGCCATATGTGATTTCTTGGGTGCACCAAATATTCCGGTGGAGCCTCTAGAGCAATTTATCCGCCATCCTAACTATCGGGAAGTGAGGCATACACTTTGTGGGGTTGATTCCACGGCTGCTTGGATTCGGGATAGATCCACTAATCGACATAAAATATTTCCCAAGAAGAAGATGAAGGCTGAAACACAGGTATGGCTGAAACTAATTAATGCATGGCTACTACCATGCACCCATGACATCTTAATCAGTCGAGAGAGAATTTGTGTGCTCTACTTCTTAATGACTGGGTAGCAAGTGAATGTGGGCCACCTGATTCGCTACCAAATGGGGTTGGTGCGGAAAAATAATAAAATTGATCGAATCCCTTTCCCGAATTTCCTGACCAAGTTCCTGCTAGATAACAATGTAACAGTTGAGGCCGACTTTGACCACATTATTGATCAACAACTCACCCGGGAAACTGGCATCACTGGTTTGATATTGAAAGAAGAGTCTTCACTGACCAATGCTGAGCATTATGCCAGGGATGATGGATTCATGGCCCATCTCTATGGTATGATGGATTTGCAGTTGCGCATAGGAGGTCGTCCAGCGTCGATTAATGAAAGGGAGGAGTTGGATCAGAGGTATCCGCTCAACGCTCATGCTCTGCAGATGATAAGAGCAGGTGAGGGGTACATGCTCCCAAATGATGAAGATATAAACACGCCTGATGATTCTGATGAGGAGCTCATACAATCAGATGAGGATGCTGATCGAGAGGATGAGTTTGAAGAGGAATGGAGACCATCCGATGATGATGATGCTGAGTGACCAGGAAGTATCTTGCATTTTGTTTTGTTTTTTTTTTCTTTTTGCTTTGTATATCTATGATGCTCTGATAACAATGCATGAACTAAGTGTGGGGTGTTGTGTATATGTTTTGTGTGTTGTTTGTGTTTTATTTCGTTTAGTTTTAGTTTTTATGTTCAGTGAAATGTTGTAGTTTGTTTGTTTGTTTTTAGCTTTTATGTTTTGTTGTATCATCTAAGAAAAATAATATATATATGTATATATATATATATTGACTCTTCCTGGCGATGGATCTCCTAGACAGTTTTCTTGAGGGAAGTAAGTCTAACGAAAAGACCAAAAAGATTTTTTTTAGGTAGTATAGTAATTCCCCCTTGGTTTTTCTTTGGACCACGGTTATTTTCCACGGGTTATTAATTGAACCGGGTGTAGGTAGTTTTTAATTTTTAGGAGTAGAAATCACATGGTTAAGGGCTTAATAGGAGCAATATCTCAAAACGTGCTAATGCCTTGAGAATAGTCAGTACTATGGTTCTAATGCTTAGGCTCAATTTTTAACTCCAGGATAAATACCTTAAATCAGGAATTCTTAAGATTCACTTAACTGCTTTGAATGGAATGGCGTGATAGATCCAATCCTAAGTGAGTTATATGCCATGTGTGTGAGATTTGTATGTTATTCTGTGCATTGCATTTGATGTCTAGAACATGCCCTGTGCGTGTGCAAAGCGAAATAGAAGTCTGTTCAGTCTTGGAACTTATATAGGCATTTCTTTGTTAAGTCAGTGATCTATATTTTACCCACCTAATTGTTTTGTATCGTAGTTAACCCCGTTGAGCCTATAATCCTGTTTCTTTGGAAACCACATTACAAGCCATACCCCTTTTTTTTTAATCGATCATCTATTTGAACCTTGTTATCTCTCGTAAGCACTGAAAATATGATGAAACATGGAAAAGTTAAAGTATGGGGTGGTAGTTTAGTTTGTGAGGGGAATAATTGAAATCAGGAGAAAGGTGCACTGTGTTGAAAAGTAAGAGTCACTTGAAAAAAAAAGAAAATAAAAGAGAAAAAGAAGAAAAGAAGAAAAAAATAATTAAATAAAATAAGTTGTTGTATTATTGTGAAAGAAAAATATATGTGGTGACTCTTAATGTAAGTGTGCTTAAAGAGGTATGGGGTAATAACATTATTGTGAATGTAGAGGTTGGCTTATTATGAGTTTGAGGTTGAACGTTAAAGTTTATGTATTAAAGTGCTTAGGGAGGTGTAGTCACTCTTATATCCAAATGTATCCTACCCGTCTCGCAGCCGACATTACAACCAAATAAAGTCCTACTTGATCCTAGACTGAATGAGCTCGATTGGTAGAGTAGCACACTACGGGCAAGCCTATGGTGCATCTTGTGTGGCATATGAATATTAATTATGAGAGTGAGTGAATTATTTATATATTGAGTTCCTAAATGTTCTTAAATTTTGTTGTGTGAGGATCTAGCTCTTTGATTTGGTGAGGGCACATGATTCACGAAGGAAAGGTAATGTTGCCGACCTCTAAGTTAAAGTAGTTAGTGAATTGTGAATAAAGCATGGTATTTGTGAGTCGATTATTGAGGCGAGGATGTCACACCTTTGTGCTTGAACTGTTTTAAATATTCTTGGTATAACGTGTTAAGAGATTTGCTTAATAAGTTGTGTACATGAGTGTAGTTTGATTGCTCGAGGACGAGCAAATGTTTAAGTGTGGGGTATTGATGCGAGGCTAGAATTCATGGTTTAACATGTTATATGACCTACATTTTATGTGCGTTAATGATAAAAATACACTTTTTATGTGCATAGTAGAGTCTATTTCATGTGTAGGTGAATTGGAGATGGAAACCGAGCTAAATGTATGCAAATACATAGAAAATACGCTCAGGAGGCGAGGAGGAGTGCACCTGGTGTTAGCCAGGCGTTAGAGTCCAAACGCCAGCCTTAGCCCGGCATTAGCCAGGCGTTGGAGTCCAAACGCCAGCCCTAGCCTGGCGTTAGCCAGGCGTTGGAGTCCAAATGCCAGCCCTAGCCTTGCATTATCCAGGCGTTAAGGTCCAAACACCAAGCCCCTGTTTCGGTCAATTCCGAGTTTTGACAAGATTAAGTGTTTCCCGGTTGGAATAGAAGTCTCCTACACGTTTAGGATTTGTCCTAAACATATAAATAGACTCCTAAAACACAACTTAACGAGGATGCAAGTTACTTTGTAGTTCAAGTATGCAAGTTATTTTGAGTTTTATTCTTATGAACATGTCTAGCTAACTTTTTTAATCTAGGGTTTTGGTAGAACCCGTTGGGGATGAATTTGTTGTGATATTAATATATTTTGGTTGATTAATCTCTATTTGCTCAACTACGTTCTTGTTGTAGTTGATTGAAGGGACCTCAATTAACTGTGCCTATTTATTATGTATCTACTTGAGAGAGAGTGCATATTTAGGTAGTTGTTTGAACAACATCACTCCCGGAGTATAGACGAAAGTCATAACCGAGGGTTTAGAGGTTGGATTAGAGATAACGATACCTCGGGTGCAATCTAAAGTGAACTGTATTGCAATCTAGCTAGCGTAACTTGAGAGAGTGCGTCTAGTAAATTATCATAATTACTTGAGAGAGATTTATGGTAGATAGAGTGTTCATGATTGATAGAGACGATTAATTAAACTATAAGAAATATCCGAGAAAGAATTCACCAACGGGGGAAACCAAACCTTAGACCTTTATTATCATTATTTACAACACATTGTTAGTAATTGCTAGTTTATTATTATTGTCAGTAGAATTAGTAAAACATCACCAAGTTATACTAAAAAGTCCTGAGAGTATTGATTGTGTAAAAGTTGTGTATTCTGACGAATTAATTGATACGTAAATTCCCTGTGGGATCGACTCTGGGTGTATTACCCCGGATTATGTTTGCAACCCCCGCTTAGTCTTTTATTAGACATAGTTGAGCATGATCACCACACAACGAAAATGTCAGCACTCAAGCCACAGGATGAATCCGGCCTCAAGTCCTCCAGACTGGCCCATTACCAACATGCCAAAATTACATCTCATCCATAGAAATCACAACTGTCGATGCACAACTCATACCAAGAGCTCCCGTGCACGTTCGAATACATGGATGGAATTCAAGAGTTACACTCTTGGCTGAATTAAATGGGTTCGCACGACTAGAATTTAAGAATGTGAGATTTTTCCTAAGGGTTACGCAGCCTCTGGAAGATAAGTACAGACGTCTCTGTACCGATCTTCAAGACTCTACTAAATCTGCTCATGATCGGTGAGTCCTATGTAACCTAGCTCTCTGATACAAAACTATCACGACCCCAAACCTAAGCCAGTCGTGATGGCGCCTATCGTGGAACTAGGGCAGCAAAAACTACACTCGAATCAAAATAAGCTTCCATTTACATATTTACTATACTGATTACCCATAAAGGCTTCCTTTAAACATTTTGTAAAACAGTTAAAGCTATGCTGAATATTAAATACAACCCCCCCCCCCCCCCCCCCCCCCCCCGAGAACCCGGATTCACTGGGCATGTGCATCTACATAAAATATACAACTCAAAAGAAAATAAATTCTATAATAGTAAACAAGAGAGAGAGTAGGATTGCGGACGCATGCAGCTACCTTGCCAACCTCCGAGAATATCTGGAACAGATAGACAACTCACCCTGCCCTAACACCTGGATCTGCACACAAGGTGATAGGAGTAACGTGAGTACATAAACTTAGTAGTAATGAAAATAAATCAGTCCTAAGCGGCTAGAAATCATATAAAAAATCAATGTTATCAATTCACAATATACACAGCCTTTCTTTCCAACAGTATAAACATAGATGTATGAAGTCATCATGCCTTAAAACCAAATTCAGAAAAATCCTTTAAGAAATCTATATTTTCAACAACTTCAAACCGAAAGATTTAGTATGCTAATGAAGTAAATCATAAAGAGGCCCATCAAGCAAACATATTTCATAATTTTAGAGTGAAAGTGGTAAAATCATAAGTAGCCTCTCGGGCAAAAACATGTATCGTAATCAACGCCACGCGCATGCCTCATAGTCACTCATAATAATCCCCTCAGGCATACATAGGCATGCCTCATAGTCACTCATAATAACCCCCTCAGGCATACTCACCATCACTCATAATCAGCCTCTGGGGCATACCTCACAATCACTCATGCCTCCCAATCACTCGTCACTCGGCACTCGGTGCGCTCACTGGGGGTGTGTGCAGGCTCCAGAGGGGCTCTTTCATCCCAAGCGCTAATATCAAGCCACCTCGTTATCACATCGTCACAAAATAGGCCCTCGGCCTCACTCAGTCAGAACCTCTCAAAAGCCTCTCGGGCGAATCAATAAAACGGGGTACTCGACCCAAAACATCATTTTAAATCACAATTTACCATATAGTTTAGAGTAAAATACACAACTCAATAGTTGCCGCGGAGAGGACTAAGTCCAATCCAAAATTCAGTGTGCGCCACATACTCGTCATCCAACATGTGCACAATTCTAAAATCAATGAGAAATATGAAATCCGGGGATTCATACACTCAGGACAAGATTTATAACCATTACTTACCTCCACCGAGCCACAATACTGGTGCGCTATTCTCTTGCCCCTCGAATTGGCTCCCGATTTTCTCCGAATCTAGCGAAAACCATTTTAACATCATCAATATATACTAAAGGAACACAACCCAATCGAAAACTATAAAATTATACAAGAATCTCGAAATTCGGCCAAACCTGAGCCCCGGGCCCACGCCTCAGAATTCGATAAAATTTACATCACAAGAACCCTTATCCTCCCACGAGACCATACATACCGAGAACATCAAAATTGGACCATAATTGCCCACTAAAATTGCCAAAAGAAATTCCCAAATCTTTCCTCCCATTTTCCAAACTTTTCTTACTTTAATCATTCAAATACAAGCCTAATCCGAACAAAATAACATAAAAAAGATTTTAATAACTTGAGAACTTACCTCCATTGAAGACCCGCAAATTCTCTCTTCAAATTGCCCTCAAATGAGCTCCAATCGCATGCAACAATGGTTAATGACTAAAATTTCACGGAGGCTTCTTTTATACTGTTCTGCCCAGCAATTCCGCACCTACGACCCCTTCTCCGCACCTACGAGTTCGCAGGTGCGGCCATCCCTTCGCACGTGCGCATGGACTTTCGCACCTGCGGCATCTCACCTGCGGCTACCAATCCGCAGGTGCGGCCAACACCAGAAACTTACACCAGCAGCCATTTGCTGCAATTTTCCAACTTCAAAACTCCGCCAACCATCCGAAACCAATCCCGAGCCCCTCGGGGCCCCTACCAAACATACCAACACATCCCATAGCATTATTCAAACGTAGTCGAGCCTTCAAAACACCAAAAACAACGTGAAAACACCAAAATTGGATCAAATTCAAGCCTATGAACTTCGAAACTTCCAAATTTCGCCAACGACGCCGAAATCAACCAAAATACTTCCGATTGACTTCAAATTTTGCACACATATCCAAAAATGACATTACGGACCTGTGCCAACTTTTGGAATTCCATTTCGTCCCCTATAGCCTATTTTCCACTGCCGACCAAAAATCGCCAAAAACTAACTTTAGCCAATTCAAGCCTAATTCTACATCGGACATCAAAACTCCATTCCGAACACACTCCTAAGTCCCAAATCACCTAACGAAACCATCCGAGCAATAAATTCCACATTCCGAGGTCGTTCTCCAATAAGTCAACTCTCAGTTGACTTTCTCAACTATTAGGCTACCTTGAGAGACTAAATGCCTCAATTCTCACCATGACTACTCTGAACTCGAACCAACCGACCCAACACACATAAATGAAGCTGAACCACATAAAATTAAGCAGAAATGGGGGAAACGGAGATAAACTCTCGGAACGACCGGCCGGGTCGTTACACTTCAAAGGGGGGTTTTCATCATGCATTACAAGGTAAGTAAATTCCTACCATTTTTAAGATTTATACAAGTTATATGCATGGATAAACATGAAATTTTGGAAAAAACTTGGAAAATATTGAAGAAACCTAGAAAATAGTAATTTGGATTTTTCGCTACGAGTTTGACCATGGAATTTAGAGTAAATTGTATATATGAACTAGTAAAGCTATGGGAAGGATTTTTCTTCGAGAAATTACGAATTTCTGGGCACGTGGGCCCGAGGACATTTTTGTCATTTCACTATGCAGGGTTGGTAAATGATATAATTTTTAATTTGTTGCAAATATTAGAGTATATTTTCATTGGTTTGTCGTGAATTGGATTGTTTTGGGGCGTTGTGCATCCGTTGGAGTCGTCGGAAGGGCTTGGAGGCCGGTTATGGAATTTCAGAGCGAGGTAAGTATCCTTTCTATCTTTGTGAGTGGGAATTGCCCTCCTAGGTGAATTAATTAAGTATGTGTTACTATCTATGGGGGCTACGTACGCACGAGGTGACGGGAGTCCGTGCATAGCTACTATTATGCCATGTCCGGGTAGCCTAGGACCCACTAGCATGCCTGACCTATTGTACCTGTGATCTTGTCTGTAATATTAGACTGCTAATATAATTGAAATTGTAATTGAATGACTAAAGAAGATTAGAGTTCATTTTTCTTAAGCATCTAAAAAGAGAATTGGTTTCTTTCGCGGGAAATTGTATTTTCGGATAAGGATATGTTATTAAACATTATAAAGAGTTGGCAAGTGAATTTCGAAAAGGGGTTTAAATACGATTTTGTGGTTTTCAAAAGGGAAATCTGTCATTTACTTGAGTATTTATTTTCCTGACGTAGTCGGGGTGGACTGTTGATTGTGCATGACTGCATGTGACCGCTTCACAATTTACATTCCGCAAGCGGAGTGTTATTTCTCTCACTCTCATGGGAGCAGGTCATAAGCCACGACGAGATTGAAAGAAATGTTATGGTTCGGGTCGTTCGACCCTCGGCAGTGCACAAAGATGATTATTATGATGGCTCAGTCCGGTTGTCCTTATCCCGCATGTGCATGCTAAATTGTTAAATATTTTTCATGATTTTTGAAGTGATAAGATATTTGGGGGAAAATAAAGAAGAAATTGTGGATTTATGATATTTGGGGGAAAAGAAAGAGGAAATTGTTTATTTAAGATATTTGGGAAAATAATGAGAAAGTGGTAACTATTTGTTTGCTTCCAGTATTTACTTGGATTTCAGTGCCTTATATATATGCTGCTTTACTACCTTTACATGCCTATCGTGTTCATCTATGCTGTTAAATAAATTGTTGGACCCTAGTGAGTGTCTAATGCGACCTCTCATCACTACCTCTCTGAGGTTAGGCAGACTACTTACTGAGTACACGTTATTCTTGTACTCATGCTACACCTACTGTGCAATTTATTGCACAGGTACTTCCATAGCATTGTGGAGGATTCGGAGAATTAGGCGAGCTGCATCATCCGGAGGTGGTCCACAGATGATAGAGTCTCCCTCGTACTGTATTTATTTTCATTTTAAATTCTTTGTCCAACTTGTATTTCGGACAAACTTTGTAATGATTGTATAAATTCTAAGAAATTGCTCATGTATTGTGACACCGGGTTCTGGGTTGTGTTGGGACATATTTGCTAAAGTGTAATATTCAAACTGTTATTTTTCTCGACATATTTTTTTTACTTAATATGTAATAAAAGGAAAGGAAATGCTTTTTTCATAAATTTTAAAAATAGGAAATTGTCTCAATTAATACATGATTGGCTTGCCTGACAATGATGTCCGGCGCCATCACGACCTTATGGATTTTGCTTGTGACACATGCCTTGTTTAAATCCTTATAATCTACACACATTCTAAGTTGTTCCCCTTTTTATATGACTACGACTGCATTTTCTAACCAATCGGGATATTTTACTTCCGGAATGGATCCTATTTTGAGACGCTTAGTTACCTCATCAATGATGAATGCATGTTTTACCTCGGACTAGGGCCTTCTCTTTTGCTTCACTGGCCTGAACTTTAGGTCCAGGCTCAATCGATGTGTTGTTATTTCTGGCGGTATCTCTGTCATGTCTAAGTGGGACCAAGAAAAACAATCAATGTTATCAATAAGAAACTTAATGAGTTTCATCTTGAGTTCGGGGGTTAACCTCATACCCAGGTATACCTTTTGTTCGGGCAGATAATCGATCAATAATACTTGTGCAAACTCTTCGACTAGTGATTTGTTAACGTCGAAATCTTCGGGAATAATGAAGGATTGAGGGATCCAATAATCGTCTTCTTATTATTCAATTCCCTGCTTCTCCGATTCAGTCGAGGGTGGTGGTTGTTGTTGCCATTTGGCCTTTTGATATTTAGCTTAAAGTATATATATTTATATGTATATCGCCTTATGTTTTAATCTTGTTTTATGGAATTTGGATGTAAATTGAGTGTATTTATGTTAAGTTGGGGTGTTCTTATGTGTAGGATACATCCAGAAGCAATTGGGGGCGAAATGTGCAAAATTAGAGCAAAAACGGACGAAAATAGATGAAGTGGGATTTTCGGCTCCACAGGCAGTGTCCCACCCCACCTGTGGCGCCCCGGACAATGTTCATAAGTAACCTGGGCCAGGAGCCAGCATGCGGTGCTGGGCTAAACGTTGGGGATGTGAATTGTGTCCAAATTTTCCCGGGACAAGGTTATTTCGGCCCTAGACCTACCCAACGTGTATAAAAGCAAGACTAAGCCTATTTTTGGAGGAGAGACGCCACTTTGAAGAGATATCTACCATACTTTGAAGGAGAATTAACGTGGGGGAACACACACCACGCTTGGAGGAGGCTTCTAACTAGTTTTTCTCCTCTCCTCTTCCGTTAATCTCATAGTTTATTAGTTCTACAGTGTTGGGTGCTACATGAACGTTGTAGTTTTAAGCTTGAATTGTTCTTATTATTTTATCATATTGGTTTATTTATTTAATCTTGCACTTAATTATTTAATTTCTTGATCGTCAATGTAATACTATCTACGAATCTGGGATTGAACTCAGGAGAGGGAATTGTAGATTGCATATAAGATTGAGTAGAGCAAGATCTTAACTCTTGGTGGGAGCGGATTTCTGGTTAGTATAGGAATATACATAATCGCCTAGCTTGGTTATTATACAAAAATTATTAATGCGTTCTTGTAAATTCTAATTCCATAGGAATATAGGCATTAGATTATCTTAAATAGGCAAGTAGTACTTCGGGAGAAGGATACGAGCAATATTAACCCTGTCAACCAATAAAATAGGTAAATTAATAGACAATTAAAGTAGAAATCTCAACAATATTGGTAGCTAGCGAATAACTCTATAATATTGTCTTTTATTGAATTCGTCTCTAAAATTTCACCAACTTGTTTGTTTAATTTCTTAGTTTGCTACTCTAGATTAGTTGTAGTTAAATCTTCATACTTTAGGATTCGCTTGAATAGATTAACTGTGGGTGTAATTTAGTTGATAGTTAATCATAAGTCCCCATGGTACAATATCTAGACTTAGGATCCTATATTACTTGTCGCCCACGTATACTTGTGTGTGCGTTTGGGAGCGACAAGTTTTTAGCGCCATTGCTGGGGACTTAGAAATTAATTATTCTACTAGATTGGATTTTTACTTTTTGTCTATTCAAGTTTTTATTTTTTATTTTTTATCTTAGCTTAATATTTACTATATTTGTTGATATGGTATCTTGGAATTATAATCGGTCGAATATTGGTTATTCTTGTTATGGTGATCCTTGTCCATATTGTGGAGGACCACACTTGTGGAAAAATTGTGCATCTCAATCTTATGTGTGAAATTTTTGTAATGTGTGTGGTTGTCAAGGTGGCCATTGGGATTGTTGACCTAATTCTTGTTATTCTCATAGCTCTTTTTATAATGTTTCTAATAATGTTTATGAGTTTGATAAGAGCAATGAAGTGAAGGATATGGAACGTGATGCTCGTATTATGGACATAGTGAGGCAAGTAACCGAGCAACAAGATGAAAATAAAAAGGCTATTATGGACATGATAAGGCAAGTAACCGAGCAACAAGATCTTGACTCCTTAGTGATCAAAAGAATCCAGGCTAGAATGGACTAATTAATGGCCAATTTCCAAAAAGAACCTCAACCCGACGAAGAGAGTGAGTTCCCACAAGAAGATTACTTGGAGGAAGCAAATATAGTGAGCCAATCTTGTCTAGAGGAACAATCATAGTTAATAAAATTTCACGAGTCCCTTCATGATGGTCTTTCAATTACGACAGAACAACTGATAGAAGGAAGAACTGAGCTCAGGCAAAAGATAGACCAATTTGGGTCATATATCCATGACATGTAGGCTAAATAGAATAAGAAGGTCGAGGTGTCGGATACACTACAACCAATTTTTGTTGATATTGGCCAGCTTGTGAAGCGGAAAGAGGAATTGCAACTATTCGACTAAAATATTATTAATGATGTCAAGGTTGACGATGAGTGCAAAATAGAGGATGTTAAAAATAATGCAATCTTGGAGTTGGATCGTATTGGACCTCATTCTAAGCACTTTTCAAGATTGTGTTTGGTTGATGACATGGGAATTGATCCAGTCGACCATATGGAGGTTTCAATAAATGAGGAACAAGGTATATATATTCTGAAATTTGTGATGACAAGGAAACAAAATGACACTCCTCACTTAAGGGCTCAGAAGTGCAAGATGCGATATCTATTGCTTGGTTATTTTGTATATTTAAACCACCGCCCCAGGAACGTGACATAAAAAATGATGCAAAATTAGGGGCACAATTAATATCCTCAAAGTGGAAAGAAAAGTGGTGAAAGTGATGGCGTCGTGCCGCGACGTTAAATCGGGAGCTTGTTGGGAGGGAACCCATCTTTACTGCTTTCGTTTATTTCTATTTTTTTTATTGTTGTAGTATTTTTTGCTTTGTTCTGTAGAATTATAAGCATAGGAGGCATAGGCATTGGAAGAGCGCAAAAGTGATTTTGATAGTGAGAACTAAGTGTGGGGTTCCCACACAAAAGACAATGCATGGGGGAAGTATGTGTACGTCGTGAGCCGCTATTGCTTCGTCCTTTCGCCTGACAGGGAGTTTTATTTTCACCCTACTTTGTTTTATATTTTTTATATGCATCGGGGACTATGCATAGATTAAGTGTGGGACGGGAGAACTACTTCTTGTGATGTATTTTGTATAACTTGTAATCAATTAGTTTCTTTTAGTAGGTTGACTTAGTCTATTTTTAAATCTAGTGTGTTTTAGAAAAAAAATTACTAGAGAAAGCTCAGACTTTTCCCGACGATGGACCTTTTGGACAATTTTCTTGAGGGATAAAGTCGGATTTGAGTTGCTCTGAGCTACCTAGTGACATGTTCGGTGCTGGAACATTAGGCTATGACATACATTCTGTCTTCCCGTGTATTTTGTTTGAATTGTGACGTATAGGTAAAGTAAATAGCCTATTTTGTGACTCTTTTGCTCAACTGTTTGACTTGTATGCCATATAGTGAAATATTTCTAAAATTTCTTAATTATGTGTGCTTGCTTGACTTGAAGGTTGAACAGAACCGTCTTGATTGAGTCATGTGCAATGTGTGTGTGAGGATTTGTGAACTTCTATGCTATCCTGTGTTGTCTAGAACTTGCCCATGTGTTAATCGAAGCAAAACCATTAAGTTATTCTAGTCTAGGAGATGACATAGGCGTTGTTTGCTTGATCATAGATGTGCTTGTCACATAAAGATACAATTTTCCATTGCTAGCCTCTTTTATGCTACAGACCTTTCTTTTGGCACCCACATCACATGCCATACTCCTATTTTGTTCTTAATTGAGATTGTTGAACCTTTACCTCCTAAGGCACTTAGTCACTAAAAGAAGTAAGGTTAGAGATTGGGGACTCGCTCTTTAATGGAACCATGGAATGGACCTTTGGTGCACTAAAGTTTAAATCAAAAGTCACTAGCCTATGAAGATTAATATATGGAGTATGTGTAGGAAAAAATATTAGAAAGAAAAAGAAAAATTGCAACAAAAGAAAAAAAATGATAGTCAGAGTATGTAGAAAAAAAACACACACACCTTCCAATTTTACTAATTTGTGCTAGTTGGAGTATAGAAGTGCTCAATTGAAAAAAAAAGAGACTATGTTGAATGGTTTGTGGCAAGTGAATTGGTTGAGAAGTAGATGTGCTCGAGTTGTGACTGTATTGTATTAAGGTGCCTAGGAGGGTTAGCACTATTTCTAAATGTAGCATACCCATCCCTTAGCCTACATTACAACCTTATTATCCTAATTGATCCTAGATGTAGCTAGCTTATATTAGTATAGGTGTACACTACAGGCAAGCTTATTGTACAACCACGGGATGCCTATGAATTCTGTCACGCCCCGAAATCCCACCATCGGGTCGTGATGGCGTCTAACATTGAACCCGCTATACAAGCCAACGTGTATAGATAAACTAGCATATTAACATCAATTTAATAGGATAAACTAAACGGTTCACAATTTAATAGGGGAAATAAATATGGTTTCAAGCTAAATAAGGACAACATAATACAACAATGTGTAAATTTTCCGAAAACCTGGAGTCACAAACTCACAAGCTCTCTATAAGAGTGCTAAATACAAGTCTCGAAGGAAATACATGTCTGCCTCTAAAGCTAGATGAAAAATAAGACAGAATCGAAGACAAAAGGGATGGAAGAGACGCCAAGGCCCACGAACGCCAGCGGGTATACCTTGAGGCTGGAGGACACTCCCACTAATGATGTCCTCCGGGTCCGGCTGTGTAATCTGCACAACATAAAGAAGTGTAGGTGTAGCATCAGTACAATCGACCCCATGTACTAAGCAAGTTCCGAGCCTAACCTCGGTGAAGTAGTGACGAGACTAAGACACGAAAACAAAGTGTACCTGTACAGTTCAATAGTATAGCAGAAACTAAACAAGAATACAATTACGTGGAGAACATGCTGGGGGTAAGAGATAGCAAATACTAAAACATCAGAAACGAAAACAACAGTCTGAAAGATCTGAAAATAATAAGGGGAAATGACAACACACATTAAACAGTAAAAGATGCGGCACGACATCTCCCCTCGTGCATAATAATAATATAAAACATGGCATGAAATGTCCCCTCATGCATAATCAATATAAACAAGCCACATAATGTCCCCTCGTGCATAATTAATATAAACATGGCACAGAATGTCCGCTCGTGCATAATCAATATAAACATGGCACGGAATGTCCCCTCGTGCATAGTAAATATAAACATGGCACGGAATACCCCCTCGTGCATAATAAATATAAACATGGCACGGAATGTCCCCTCGTGCATTATAAATATAAACATGGCACGAAATGTCCCCTCGAGCATGATCAATATAAACATGGCACAAAATGTCCCCTCGTGCATAATAAATATAAACATGGCACGGAATGTCCCCTCGTGCATTATAAATATAAACATGGCACGAAATGTCCCCTCGAGCATGATCAATATAAACATGGCACAAAATGTCCCCTCGTGCATAATAAATATAAACATGGCACGGAATGTCCCCTCGTGCATTATAAATATAAACATGGCACGAAATGTCCCCTCGAGCATGATCAATATAAACATGGCACAAAATGTCCCCTCGTGCATAATAAATATAAACATGGCACGGAATGTCCCCTCGTGCATTATAAATATAAACATGGCAAGAAATGTCCCCTCGAGCATGATCAATATAAACATGGCACAAAATGTCCCCTCGTGCATAATAAATATAAACATGGCACGGAATGTCCCCTCGTGCGTTAACACTCTTCCTCACCCAAACAGCAATCACAAACAAGGGCAAGAAATAAACAGAGTAAAAATAGAAATACCGGCAAGGGAACATCAATTAAACAATTAAATCTCGGCAAGGGAACATCAATTAAACAAATAAATCCCGGCAAGGGAACATCAATTAAACAATTAAATCCCGGCAAGGGAACAATAACAATACTCTCAACATCCCAATAAGGGAGACAATATCAAAAGCAACAATGACCCGGCAAGGGTATATTTTAGTAGCTCTTTCTCTTTCTTTCACTTCATTTCATAATTTACTCTATTACATGAGCCAATGATCCAAAGGATACAACTATCTCATATACATTCATCATTTGTACTACCATCTGAGCCAATGCTCCAAAGGATACAACTATCTCATATATCTTCATCATTCGTATTACAATCTGAGCCAATGCTCCATAGGATACAAATATCTCATATATCTTCATCATTCGTATTACAATCTGAGCCAATGCTCCATAGGATACAAATATCTCATATATCTTCATCATTCATATTATAATCCGACCCAATGTTCCAACACAGTTTAAAGATTACAGTTCCCTTCACATACTCTTCACAACATATAGAAATCATCAATTAAGCATGGAAAGTACCACAAAATCAGAATATTCACAATATAAGGACTCACGGTCATGCTAGACACCAATGATACTCGTCACCATGCCTATACATCGTATTTGACAATTAGCAAGTAGCAAATTATACTCAACTCCTATTCCCTCAAGCTAAGAGTAGACCAAACACTTACCTCGGGTCCAAAGTATAGTAATCAACATGAAACCAGACGTTTTCCATGAGAATCCGACTCCAAATGGCCCAAATCTATTCAAATAAATATCATAACGTAAATACCATCCCATGCACTAATTCTACTATTAAATTTAAGGTTACGACACGAAATTAGGTTAAATGACCAAAATGCCCCCAGACCAGCACCTTGGAGTCGGGTAAACTTTACATTTTCAGAACCCTTGAATCCTCACGAGTCTATCCATATAAAAATCTCTCAAATCGGAGGTCAATCACCCACTCAAATCCCAATTTTAGAAAAACCTAAGTTCTACCCCAAACACCTAATTTTCACCCATGGAAATCTTTGATTTTAAGTTGAAAACATGTTAAATGATGTTAATGGTTGAAAGAATTGAGTAAAAACCAACTTACAAATGATTTGGACGAAGTCTTGTTCTTGGAAAAATCACCTAAGAGTGTTTGAGTTTGAAAAAATATGAAATATGAAGTAAAAAATTCGGTTTTGTACAGTGCAGGCTACTGGTTGGCATGGTAATTGCAAACAGGGGTTCACAATTGCGAACCCTTCAGGCATTCCCAGCCTTCGCATTTGCGAACCTCATGGTCGCATTTGCGATAAGGACTGCCCAGGTCAATCTTCGCATTTGCGAACATGCCTGCCTAGCTATACCTTCGCATTTGCGAACCTCCTGGTCGCATATGCGATCCCTAGCAAGCAAGGGCACCTTCGCATTTGCGATGAATAGCTCGCATTTGCGATGCTGGCTTCGCAAATGAGAAGCCTGCAGATCAGTTGCACCAGCAAATTTCCAAGTTAAAAAATGCAATCAGTGGCCTATCCAAAACTCACCCGAGCCCTCGGGGCTCCAAACCAAATATACACACTACCTCAAAAGCATCCTATGAACTTATCCGTGCGATCAAATCGCCAAAATAACATCATATACATCGAATTAAGCCTCAAAATCCAAGAATTCTATCAAATTTCATTAAACATCAAATTTCTCATTTTTAGTCCGAAACATGTCAAACGACATCCGATTTCAACCAAACTTTACAGAAAGTGCTACAACCATGAATAAGATCTGTACCGGGCGCCGGAACCAAAATACAAGCCCGATACCATCACTTTGTGATGTCCTTAATTTATATTCAAAATGTACATTTGAATGTGTGGACTAGTATTTATTCACTCTTTCGTTTGTTGGTGAGGGTACATGATCTCATGAATGATTGCTAATGTTGTAAACTTTTGTTGTGGGGTGAGTGCACGAGTTGAGGGTGCTTAGTGGTACGAGTCGTCTTTTCAGGTTGGGTGGTTGCAAATAGGTAGTTTGAATTGATTGAATTGAAATGTTATACTTGGGCATGCTTAAAACGGGAAGAATGTGAATTTTGTATGTTCATGCTTGATTGCCGGTATTGATCATAGTCAAGGGTAGAGTGTGTGCTTAAAAAAAATGAAGTGGTCTTCTATGTTGATACCCAATTTTTCCCCATTATTTTTTCAAATAATATATATATATATATATAATTTTTTGCACTATTATTTATTGACAAGATTTACAGAAGCACCTCTTATAAATTTCCATAATTTTAGAGCTTTTAAATTAATTTACATAAAAATTCAGTAGTTATCCTTTTAAATTATGTGTGATGACTTAATCACTTAAAATTATTATTTACATCCCTAATAAATTTTTTGGAATATTTTCAATTCATTTATATATAATTACAACTGTATTTTTAGGCTATTTACATAAATTTACAATAATAGCCTATATTTTGCATTCTTATTGCAGTTGACATTTCATTTAAGGTCAAAAGAATATTTTACATATTCTATAGGCTTCTATCATTGTTTAAAATATCAATTTGTATAAGTAGCATTTTTATATATTTACTTATCTATTTTATTAAATTATTTCTCTTTTAATTTCTATTTAAAGCAGCTGGCACAATTTTTAAACCAATTTTTCGGACCAAAAGGCCCAACACTTTAGACCAATAACTTTTAGCACAACACCAACAACCCACACCCATACCCATTTAATTAACCCACCCCAAGTCTTTTAAAATCATGGTCGTTGATCTTACCCACAATCAACCCACCCCTTTTAATTACCCAACCCCAAACCCTAATCCCCATTCCCTCTAACCTGCTGCCCTGAAACTCTCCCCCTTTCTCTGGAGAACCCTAATCATCGTCCTTCCCTAATCCCTCTCCTAATGGGATTCTCCCCTTATACACTTGATATACCAGTGTTTTTCAGTTACTGGGTGTTTCTCCGTGGTATCACTTAGTTCTTGCCTAAACATGGCAAGTAATATCTCTCCGATTTTTCCCGATCGATTCCAATCTTTTGAATCTGGGCCATATCTCGTCTACACACGTTCAACACTATTTTATGTGAGTCCGATTTCGTTTGGATTTCTGTGATTTACACTTTTCCTAAAAAACTAGGGTTTACTGGAGTTCTCTCTTAAATATATTTTGAATTGATTTGCATGTTTTGTTTCCTTATTTGTTGTTTAATTTACTTCGTCTTCTTATGAGGTTGTCCAATTTTTGACTGTTGTATAAACCCCATCATTTTTCCTTTTTGGGACAGACTTTGGAATCGATTTTCTTCACTAAAATTGGGGGTTTTTGCTACTCTCTTGTTCTGTGTTCTGTATTGGACGACTGAAAGCCAAGGCCATTAACACTTTGTTACTCAACCTGTTCTTGGTGCGAGCACTTCCCTGAGTTCATCGAAGCTCCTGGGAACTTTGACGCATTGGGATTCTAGGTATTTGTGGAAATTTGTTCTTTACTATTCTTTGTTAACTATTGAGTTACTAGAAGATTGTTATTTCGTCCGTATGTATCTGCATTTTTGCATAAGTCTTCACCTCTGAAGTTTGTTAGTGAACTGAGTTTTCTGGGTTGTTCTTTTGGATGAAATTTTGTTTGTTCTATTTCAATTTTAACTTTCCTTAACTTTTATATTCATGTTGTTGATAATTAAAAGCATGCATAAACCCGATTTGAGTAAATTAGATTCCTTTTAAGTTCATTTAGCATATATGCTGCAACTTACTGCCATTTGGTACCTTTTGCATTTTAGCATCTCTTCGTTGTTTACTTTTGCTATCCGTCTTGTTACTTGAACATTTCTTTACTTGCATAATTTTTATCCCTTTTGGTGGACTAGTCAATTATGTTCAAAAGCATTAATGTGTACACTCACTATATAGCCCAAGTATGTTTCCTATCCTGAATTGTTGTGACAATATCTTGCCTATATAATATGTTTGATCTTTTTCTCTATTAGTATGCCTCTAGCATGTTTTGGCTTCCTTGATTGCCCAGTAATTACAATAACATGTTCTCATCGTGTGTAAATTATGCTTTTAATTAATATGATTCTCTCTTGTAACACTGGGACCTATACAAAGCATAATTTGAACCTCTCCTTTATTAGGAGGCTGTGTATGATACTTTCACCAATCATGCAAATCTGTTCTTCTAATATGTGACTACTTATACACTAGGTGCTGAACTTGTTCTTTTGAATCTTGTCTAAGTCTATTCTAAAGCCGTACGTCCTTCTTGATAATTTGCTGTATGTTCTCAACTCGACCATGTTTGTATCCCCTCAGCTTTGTCTCTCAACCTTGGTTTACTATCCTTCACTTGTCACCTAGGCTCTCTCTTGAGTTCTCATTCTTAGCCGGCTGGAAGCCAAGGCTACTTAGGTTTTATCATTTACCTTCCTAGTGTGAGCACTGCTCGGCGTCACAATTAAGACCCATATGAACTCTGACAGACTAGTACCTGTTCCTTAGTCATTCCCTATATCTCAAACTACTTCTCTCTATCATGTTTTCTGTTGTATTAGTGCAACACTTGCATTGTGGTCAAATATATTGACTTTGGGCTCCTTAATGGATTCTGGGGTTGTGTGGCTCCATACTAGAGGCCTGGATATGATGTGGGAGAGTTATTGAAGGCCCAGACCATGCTGGGTATTTCATGTTGAGCCTACTGTGGGCTATTGTCACTGTTGAATAACATTTGTATTTTATTCATTATTAGGCCTTGTATAAGAAATTGGGGTGTTAGTAAAAAGGGGGCAGTAGTAGAATTTAATATTTGCATGCGAAATGGGTAGATAACATGACTATAGGACTTGGTGAATTTATCTCCTATAGGTGTTGTTCAACTACTATGTACACTGTAGAAATCATGACATTAGAGGAAGCACACACATGTGCACACTGTCTGCTCACAAACCCTAAATGCTGCAATCATATTTATTTCTATGTGTTACTAGAGAACCTACCTTTAAGAATAAGTTTTTCATTGATGATTCTGTCAATTCTCATCTACTACTAGAAATCATGCCTATAGGATGGAAATTATTCTACTTGGCGCTGCTCACCTGGAAATTATGCCTATAGGAGTAATATATGATGATAAAATAAGCTCTAAAGTGATATGCTTTAGAGATCCTGCCTATAGGGTATAATTGACCGCTAAAATTGGTTAATGCTAAACCACTCAAACACTGTTTCCTGAGCATCACTGTAAGGTAAACATGAATAATTCTGGGATTTTTCCTAGCAGATTTTGTTATGCTCAACTGCCTAGATCACCTAGGCGTAATACATATAGGATTAGTAACTTAAACCTTACAATAGTCAGATTGTAATACCTGAATAATTCTATCTATGAGCAATATCCTGCTTCTGAAAATACCCACATACTTTGGACCCAAAAAATCACCTAAAAACGTGTCTATAGGTTTAAGATTCTGTATTCTGCAACCTCCTAATTGGCATATGTGTTTGCGTGCATTTGCTGTTTAAGTGTGGAGGTCAATGTGAGCCCTTAACTGCTTTATGTGAAGTCTTTACATGTATTGCGTGATGCCTAGTTTTGCATTTTTAGCAGCCTAGATAAGGTGTAAGAACCATCCAAATAGAGGTCCAAAACCTCCTGGACCATAGGTATGGCACGGGTAGTGCACGACTTAGAATTAAATTAGAGCACTCTCAGGTAAACAAGTTTAACATAGTTATCGGATAGCAGGAGATGATAGTCATTGTCCGCTGAATAATATGAGTAATACCTTATCCCCAAGGGAGTTACAAAGTACTATTAATGTTGCACGGTGTGATCCTTTAGGGAAAAAACTTAGCCCCCCCCCCCCCCCCCCCCCCCCCCCCCCCCCCCACACTTTCCTTTCTTTCTAGTAGAATTAAAATATTTGTACCTCTCTATTCAATATCTCTTTGTAATAAAATTCATAGATTTTATACTATCTTTGCTTACTTGATCACATAGACTAATCCATATAATTTAAGTTCGACCAGGATCCACAATTGTGGACATCGAGGACTTCCTAACACCTTCTTCTCGAGGTAATTTGAGTCCTTACCCGATCTTTGGTGGCGTTGACCAGTTAAACCAGAGTCATTTGCACAACAGGTGCCCTAACGCACCTTTAAAATGTTGTCACATGTCGAAACCCGATTTCGCGATAAAAATGGATGCGACAACATGGAAACTCTGCTAGGCATTTACATTTAGGCTCTTACCATAGAAAACTTGGCTTATGTGGGTCGGTCTTCTTTGTTACAAAATCGTTTCCCTTTTACATCTTTATTATCTACTACATGCACACCCCTCTCCAATTTTCCTTTTACTTGTTTAATTCGTTGTTACATGCACATCCCTCTCCCGTTTTCCTTTACTTATTTAAATTCATTATAATAGGCACATCCCTTTACTTCTTCACCTTCATTTTCTTAAATTGGTTATAACATGAACATCCCTTTTCCTATTCCTTTTTACTTGCTCTAAACTGCATTTCATTTGTTTAAAGCTTTCTATATCATGTCACTCCCGCCCCTACTCCCTTACTTGCTTTGTTACATTCCCTATATTCCACGACCTAACTTATTTCTTTGTCTTTCTTTTACGTCTTTTATGTTTTAACTTAATACTGTATTTATTTCTTTTACCAATTTATCATGCAAATAATTGGCAACGTGCTACTATCTCTACATAAAGAATGCTCCACATCATATTCCACTCGTGCCCGATTAATAACATAGTAGTACTTGATGAGTGTTTGCGCTCTTCTAAAATTACCCTTTTAAATTGTAATGGCTTATTTCCGGTAAACTAATCGACGGTGCAGTCGACGCTCTTGTTCCTTTCCCTCTCAAGTTGTTCAGTTAAGAGTATAATTCTAGACCATTCTAGAAACCTCGCTCAAACATCAACTAGGCATGCATCATGTCAAACCTAGTACGACTTAGAATGTTGTTCACGTGATAACCAATTAAGATAAGCCTTATCCAAAGTCCGACAGTATTTCCATAATCCCAATGGACGTCATCACGTTATGTGCATAACTTGGAGAAAACATGTCGGTATGTTGATCATTAATGTGTAAATAGTCAAATCTAGAAGGGGGAAAGGGCTAACTCTATTTGTGTGCAGAAAATGAAGCACGAAGTCCCTAGGTTTGGCATGGTTCAGAACATCCCACCTTTGTTGCTTGATTAATGGAAGAACCTCTCACCCAGTGACAGGAATCATGTGAAATGGGTCGTTGGTAATTTACCGTCCTTATTGGACATTCTTCCAAATAGGGCATTGATTGAGGCCGCCACAATGTTTTGGGATGAGAAAAAGGTTGTCTTCCTCTTTGGTGACACATAAATGACTCCACTCTTAGAGGAAATAGGAGGCTTCGCTAAGCTTCCATGGGATAGTCCGAGTTTATTAGTACCAGGAAATCGCACTCCCCTTGGTTTTTTGGAAATTCTTGGTTTCAAGAAAATGATGAGTTACACTGTCTGAAGAATTCATACATCCCATTTGAATTCCTTTATGAACATTATGGGCTCATAAAGTCATTTCTCCTTCATCATGATGAACTTTCCATCACTTCCTTGGGTTGGACGCACCGCCGAGTTTTTGTGTCCATTGTCTTTTTCTTGGGGTTGCTGATATTTCTAATGAAAGGGGGAAGGATCCACACTCACTTAGCCATGGTCGCTAGGAATCGAGGGACAAACTTACACTACCGTCCCTATGATCTTGGCCGAAATTTATCGCGCTCTAGATTGATGCAAGCAGGGGTATGGATACTTCGAGGGTTGTAATCTTTTGTTGCAAGTTTGGTTATTAGAACATTTCCAGAGGGGAGAATATCGCCAAGAGCCTCTGCGATGACCATTGAGTGACTAAATAGCTTACCATCATCCAAAGAGAATAATATTTATCCTAGATAGGTTTGCACAACCTGGAAGTGCTGTGAGCTGTGTGCGTTTCTTTAGAAATCTGACTGATGAAAAGGTACATTGGACGGTTGAATGGTTCCCTAACAGTTAGTTCATCATCAGATCAATAGAGGCTACTCATCTAGTTCTAATCGGTTTAAGGGAAATCTATCCTTATGCTCCTATAAGGATAATGATGCAAGCAGGAAGAAAACAATTTATACCTCGGGTTTCCAACATGGTCAAGTAGAAAGCAAATTTTAAAGGGAACGTCATTCTGTTTAAGTTCTAGGCACAACATATGTGGAATCAGAAGGTCAGTGTGGGAAAAGATACTATCGGCCCAGACAAGTATCATGCCGGCTATGTGTACTTCTACCCATCATGATTGGTAAATGACATAGTGGGAGACGCCAAGCCAGGAATTAATCTGAAAAATAGGGGTATAGATGACGCTGCTGAAGCACAAGTCAAGTATAGGATGCTGCGCAAAAGGATCTTCGAGTCTGAAGCTAGGCATTTCGAACAACATAAAGTGGATATCGAAGAAACCAACGGATGGAGAGAAATTGCTAATAAATCAACAGAGAGATTGGAATATTTGGAGCAAGGGCTGATGGAACTTAAGGGAAAGATGAGAAAAGGACTCTCTGATTGTAAGAACACAGAAGGCAATGAAGGAGGGCATCTAGCAAGGGCTTACCTACTATTGGATATGCACGACTTGGGGAACCTGATCGACAGATCCAAGAAGGCCAAGCATGGAGAAGGTCCTTCTAGGGCCAAGTAGATTAGGAAACAATGTCCTTATTGCTTTCTGGATTGGTTTTAGATTTTTGATTTTAATAAGGCAAATGCCATTAGTGGATTTCTCATTATTGTCGTTTTAGTGAAGCTTTGGTTAATTTTCGCATTAATGAAATCACACAATTATTGGAATCAATTTTCTCCTAGTCTATGTGTCTCTTAGGTCTACCTCGGGCACAATGAGGTCCCTCAAGTTCGGACGCGAATTTATTTTTTCTGCAACATATGTTCAATATCGCAAACATTCTTTTAATACTCCTTACTGACTTGGTTACCTTTTGTTTTCTTTTCTTTTATTTATTCCCTTTCCCCAATGTTGGTTCGTGCATACTGGAATCGTCAGCATATCACACAAGATCCATAGGTCCTTCACCTCCTCATCCACCAAGTGATCCCAAGAAAAAAGGAAAAGCGAAAATAGATTATATGAGTGGTATTACAAAAGACAATGCTACCCATGCAGAGAACATTGAAACTTCAGACGGTCGGAGTACTCCAACATAGAATGATTTGGTCCTACGTCTGGAACATAAAATATTGGAGCTACAAGGGGAGCTCGAGCAGTTTCGGAACATGGAAAACATTTCCCTCACTCTAAACATCCCCGGCGTCAACCAACAAAACACAAATGCCAAAAACCTGGCACCTCCCCAAAACACACAAATTCAAAATCCGTAAAATCCTCCCGCGCCTCATCAATACGCCACACAACCTCAAAACCATAATCCGCCACCAGTACCTACTCTTCCACAACACCATCACCATCCAACTAAATATCCATAAACCACCACTTATCACACTCCTCAAAACGCACCACAACCTACCCCTGATCCCCAAAACTCAACAAATGACCACCATTATGCCTAGATTCCCGTAGTCCACCAAAGCAATCCCATATATGGAAAGTTTACCCCATACCTCACAACGGACCCTATATATACCTGAATCCACCTAGAAGGACCTACTCATCAAGAACATGGTGGAGGAACTCAAGAAGCTCACTGGCATAGTTCAGAGTGTCAAAGGAGGCAAGGGCATTGAGGGTTTGAAATATGAGGATTTGTGTATTCAGCCAGATGTAGAACTGCCGGAGGGTTACAAACATCCCAAGTTCGAAAAGTTCTATGGAACTGGTGATCCGAAAGTGCATCTGAGAACGTATTGTGACAAGCTTGTAGGGGTTGGCAAGGATGAGTAAATCTGTAGGAAGCTGTTCACGAGGAGCCTCACTGGGGACGCCTTGTCTTGGTACATAGTCAGAACCCAAAGAAGTGGGTTAGTTGGGTGAGAATGTTATCAAATTTCATGGATTGGTTCAAGTTCAGCAAAGATAACGCACCAGATGTTTTCTACATTCAGAATCTAAAGAAAAAACCAACGGAAACCTTCCGCGAGTACGCTACTCGGTGGAGGTTTGAAGCCACAACCGTAAGGCCAACACTTGAGGAAGAACAGATGAATAAGTTCTTCGTCAGAGCTCAAGACCTGGTATACTACGAAAGATTGATGGTTATTGACAACCATAAATTTTCTCACATAATCAAGCTGGGGAAAGAATAGAAGAAAGGATCAAAAGCGGAATGGTGACAAACTTCAAAGCTCTCCAAGCCGCAAATAAAGCTTTGCAGCCTGGAGGTATCTCAAAGAAGAAAGAAGTGGGTGCAGTAATGGTAGCCAAAGGTCCCAAGTCTCCTCTCACATACAAAACACCTCCACCCACATATCAACCTTCACCCCTCAGATACCAACAACATGCCGCCACCTACCACACTTATAACACCCAACCAGCATCCTACCATTCACCGCCAGGCCGCTAAAATTACCAAAAACCATGACCAAACTTTGACCGCAAACCACCCAGACAATACACTCAGATTGGTAAACACATAGACCAACTATACGAGAGACTAAAGGCTACTGGTTATGTCACTCCCATCCCTGTCGTTACTATGAAGATCTCTTTTAGTGGATTAACCCAAATAAGAGATGTGCCTTTCACTCAGGCATGAAGGGTCATACTATTCCTGAATGTTATACTCTGAAGGATAAGATTCTGGCATTAATTGATACCAAAGTCATAGAGGGAAAGGAGGCCACACCAAATATTCGAAATAATCCTCTCCCGGATCACAGAGGTGAAGGGGTAAATGTGATAGAGACCGATGAAGAATGGGACTCGGAAGGGTCAATTGGACTCAATCGAGAAGGCGATAATCCTAAAAACATCTCCAGTCACTCTCACACATATCATGGTACAAATTCAGACACCGATTGAAGTTGAGGTAGCCTCACCGACTCCATTTGAAGTTGAAGTGACAACACCCTTAACCGTGATAGTAGCACCTACGCCATCTTATAAGACTAATATTATACCATGGGATTATGTTGCGGAAGCAAGGAGGAAGGGAAAAACAAAAACGGAAGAAACAGGTGCAGCGCAAGGCATGACCAGAACGGGTAAGGTTTATACACTCGAGCATTTGGGTCGCCTGTCATTGAGACCGGCCCCGAAGACCTTTGGAGAAAGGTGCAAGAAAGAGAATATTCTGTGGTTGACTATCTGAACAAAACCTCTGCTGAAATATCCATTTTGTCACATCTGCAAAACTCTAAGGCATATAGGAATGCCCTGATGAAGGTGTTGAATGAAGCCTATATACCCACTAACATCACCAGTGGAGAAATGGCCAACATGGTATGGTAAGTGTTGGAAAGCCACAAGATCACTTTTCATGAACACGAGCTGCCACCGGAAAGACAGAGTCACAACATGGCACTACGTATCACATTGCAATGGAGGACAAGTTCATCACCAGAGTCCTAATAGATGGGGTCTTGAGTCTCAATATATGTACGCTAACTAGTTTGAAAAGATTGGGTAAAGGCCTGCACGATGTACGAGCATGAAGTATGAATGTGAAAGCATTTGATGGGTCTCAAAGGGCAACAATTGGAGAGATCAACCTCAGCCTACTGATGGGACTAACCTGGTTTGATGTTGAGTTTCAAGTATTAGATATATCTTCTACGTACAATTTATTGTTGGGGGGAACTTGGATACATGCCGCTGGGGTCGTAGCTTCTACTCTAGATCAGTCCATGAAGTTTGAGTGGAACCATCAGGAAGTGATTATCCATGGAGATTGAAGTAATCACATTTATACCAATCAAAATGTTCCGGTCATCGAGAATATAAGCAAGTTGGGTGGAGAAACATACCATCGCATTGAGTGCATCAATGCAATTGAGAAAGACAAATGGTGGAGCAGTAAGATAGAAAGCATATTTTCATGGTCAGGGTATGAACACGGTAAGGGTCTCAGCAAGAATCGCCAGGGGATCACCAAACTGATACAGCTAAAGCATCATGGTAAAAATTTTGGGCTTGGTATGAATACACATGGAAAGTGTATCAGAATTGGTCACCGCCATGGTGTGGTCCTTATTACCCTCTAGAACAACCAGTACCATATTTGCACCAGTAATTTCATCAAGATGACATGATGTGGGGGTCCGAAGAAGTTGAAGTTTTAGTTGGCATAAGGAACCTGTTTCTGGATGATGAAGACATAGATTGCAATGCGATAGTTGAGGATGACGAGGAGGAAGGCCTTACTATTCAGACCATGGAAAAATGAGTTGTTCTCAAGAACTGGACCGCGACACCATCAAGGGCCCGTAGAGTTCCTGGGTAGCTTGACAATTAGCATCACTTACTTTTAAAAGCAATTTTATGAGCATCTAAGACATTTTCAGTATTCTATTTTAAGGCATGTTTTGTTTTAAAATAATTGCTCAAATCATAGAGTTGCACTTGTTTGACGTTTTAAATTTCTATCAATGGACTGCTATTTTTAGTATTTATTATTATCCTTTACAGTTTTCGCTCTACAACGTTATTATTACTTATGCCGATGAACGTACGATTGTGACATGTAATGAGACAACACAATATATGGATAGTGATTCAGAGGATCTGAAAGAGGATATAATACCCAAGGAAATTTTCAGAGAAGTGGAAAATTTTGAAAACAAGCCTATGTAAAATTAGGATGAGACTGAAACAGTTAATTTAGGGGATTCCGAAACAGTCAAGGAAACACGTGTAAGCATTCATCTATCACCGTCAGAGAAGGAAGAATATATACGGTTCTTGAAAGATTATGAGGATATTTTTGCATGGTCCTACAATGATATGACCGTTTTGAGCACGTCCATAGTGGCCCATAAGCTACCTACCGATCCCATGTGTCCACCTATAAAGCAGAAACTCAGAAAATTCAAGCCAGATATGATTTCAAAAATAAAAGAGGAAGTCACCAATAAAATCAAAGCCAAGGTTCTCAAAGTGGCTGAATAACCGACCTGGTTGTCTAACATTGTGTCGGTTCCAAAGAAAAATGGGAAGGTCAGAGTGTGTGTTGATTATCGAGATTAAAACAAAGAGAGTCCCAAAGATGATTTTCCATTGCCCAATATACACATAATGACTGACAACTGTGCCAAGCACGAACTCCAATCCTTTATGGATTGATTCGCGGGGTATCACCAGATCTGGATGGATGAAGAGGATGACGAAAAGACAACCTTTATTACACCATGGGGAGTGTATTGTTAAAAAATGATGCCATTTGTCCTGAAGAATGCCGGGGCCACTTATTTGACGGTCATGAAAACTATTTTCCATGACATGATACACAAGGAGATAGAGGTGTATGTGGACAACGTCATCATCAAATATAAAAAGGGTGCAGATCAAATAGAATATTTAAAGAAATTTTTCAATCGACTTCGAAGGTACAATCTGAATCTGAATCCCACAAAGTGTGCCTTCGGAGTCCCTGCTGGAAAGTTGTTAGGGTTCATCGTCATCCGCTTAGGAATTAAGCTAGACCCGTCAAAGATCAGGGATATCCATGAATTGCCACCTCTAAAGAACAAGAAAGATGTGATGAGTTTCTTGGGCTGTCTCGATCACATTAGCCGTTTCATAGCACAATCAATTGTGATCTGTGAATCGATTTTGAAAATGTTGAAGAAAGACGTTGCAACAAGTTGGACTTAAGAATGCTAGAAAGCCTTTGACAAAATCAAGGAATATTTATCCAAACGACCTGTTCTGATCCCACCAGAATCTGGGAGACCTCTGGTGCTCTATTTATCTATACTAGAGGGGGCTTTCGATTGTGTTTTAGGATAACACGATGAGACGGGAAGAAAGGAGCAAGCCATATACTATTTGAGTAAGAAATTCACATCCTACGAAGCACGATATTCTTTGCTGGAGCGCACCTACTGCACTTTGACATGGATAGCTCAAAAGTTGAGGCATTACTTTTGTGACTACACCACATATCTCATATCAAGGATGGATCCGCTAAAATACATTTTCCAGAAACCCATTCCTACGGTAAAGTTAGTAAAATGGAAAATACTACTAAGCAAGTTCTACATCATCTATGTAACTCAGAAGGCAGTCAAAGGGAAAGCATTAGCGGATCATTTGGCAGAAAATCATATAGATGGAGAGTACGAACCATTGAAAAGGTACTTTCCAACGAAGAGGTATCATTCGTAGGAGAAGACATTACCGAAGCATATGATGGTTGGAGAATGTTTTTTGACAGAGCTGCAAACTTCAATGGAGTGGATATTGGAGAAGTCTTAGTGTCAAAAACAGTTCAATACTATCCAATATCTGCAAAACTAAGGTTTACATATACTAACAACATAGTAGAATATGAGGCATGCATCTTAGGACTCAGGTTAGCCATCGACATGAACGTTCAGGAATTGTTGGTCATTGGAGATTCAGACCTTTTGGTACATCAGGTTCTAGGAGAATGGGCTACAAAGAATACAAAGATATTGCTATATTTGTACTATGTACAAGATTTGATGAAGAGGTTCACAAAGATAGAGTTCAAACATGTTCCAAGAATCTAGAATGAGTTAGCAGATGCATTGGCTACTTTATCTTCTATGATACAACACCCATACAAGAATTTCATTGATCTTATCCCGGTAGGGATTCATAATCAGCCAACTTATTATGCTCTTGTTGAAGAAGAAATTGATGGAAATCCACGGATCCACGACGTCAAAGAATATTTGGCAAAAATAGAGTACCCGGAGCACGCAAATCATACTCAAAAATGCACACTCTGAAGATTATCCAACCAAATCTTCCAAAGCGGAGGAATTCCATACAGAAGGACTTCGGAACTGGAATTATTACGGTGTGTCGACACCAAGGAAGAATCCAAATTTCTCGAAGAGGTACATGCCGGAACTTGCAGACCAAACATGAACCTTTTTGTCTTAAGCTAAGAAGATATGAAGAGCATGATATTTCTGGATGACTATGGAAGCAGATTGCATCAGGTATGTCCAAAAGTGTCATCAATTCTAAGTACATGCTAATATGATACAAGTGCCACCCAATGAACTCAATGCAACAAGTGCACCATGGTATTTCTCCGTTTGGGGGATAGATTTCATTGGTCCAATTGAACTCGTCGTTTCAAATGGGCACATGTTCATTCTAGTGGCCATAGACTATTTTATAAAATGGGTTGAAGCTGCATCTTACAATGATGTAACTAAGAAGGTCGTCGCAGACTTCATTCGGGATCGTATTGTTTGTCGATTCGGAGTACCAGAATCAATCATCACCGGCAATGCCTCCAACCAAAACAGTGACTTGGTGAAATCCATGTGTGAGCTTTTCAAGATCAAACACAAGAATTCCACAGCATACAGGCCGCAAATGAATGGATCTGTAGAATCTGCCAATAAGAACATCAAGAAGATATTGAGGAAAATGGTAGATAACCATAAATAATGGCACGGGAAATTAGCAATTTCCCTACTTGGATATCGTACCACAGTTCACACATTGATCGGGACAACTCCTTATTTGTTGGTCTACGCTACCGAAGCCATTATTCCCGTCGAAGCAGAAAATCCCACTTTGAGAATCATACAAGAGGTTGAACTCAATGATGCATAATGGATATGAAATCGCTATGAACAACTGGCTCTCATTGATGGGAAAAGAATGAATGTGGTATATCACGGTCAACTCTATCATAACAGAATGTTTAGAGCTTTAAACAAAAAGGCCAGGACTAGACAATTCACACCAGGACAGTTGGTGCTAAAGCGGATCTTCCCGCATCAAGATGAAGGCAAAGGAAAAATTTCACCTTATTGGCAAGGGCCCTAGATGGTTCACAAAGTACTAACAGGAGGAGCTCTCATAACTGCAGAAATGGACAGAGAAGTTTGGCCAAAACCTATGAACTCAGACGCAGTCAAGAGATATTATGTTTAGACTATTCACATTTTTTCATTCAATGTAATTGAACTACTCTTGACCTGATTCCCGTTTAAGAGGGGATATGTAGGCAGCCTTGTGGGTTGGGTCACATCTGAATAAAATCTTCATTTTTTCCACGATCAGAAACTTTAGCAAAATTTTTAGGAGGACCCTCAAAATTCCAAAGCAAGTCCAGCCGACTTCGTCATATGTAGAATAGTCAAAGAATTGCTTTTAAACTGGGGCAGAATTTTTAGGAACGCCCTTCAAAATTCTAAAGCAAGGAGGTCGCAATGTCTTTAAAATATGTCACAGTCATTGGTTCTTCTAAATTACCTGATAATTAATACTACTATATTTCAAATAACCACACTCATAAAATGCACGCATATACTTCAAAAACTTTATTTCTATAACAGCCAGATGCTGCCCAAGGTAACTCAAACAGGATCTCAAGTCAGGAGCAAAAGCAAAGTAAAAAGACGAAACCACGGACCAACCTTCCCTTAAAAAACACACAATTTTTCTTTGGATGCAGGCATAATAAGGCAATAATATCTGCAGACACATCATGCTACTACCTTCAAGATAACAAAATATTTATCATTAGCATCCAACTAAGAAATACTCTACTTTCTCGCTATCACCCATTGTTTTAATGCATGAGGCTAAACATTGCCTCCCTAATTGCATGAGGTTAACCACTGCCTTTCCTGCATGAGACTAAGTATTGTCTCTTATTTGCATGAGAATAAGTATTATCTCCTATTTACATGAGACTAAGAATTGTCTCCTCTTTGCATGAGGCTAAGCGTTGCCTCCCTAATTGCATGACACTAAGCATTGTCTCCTCTTTGCACGAGACTAAGCATTGTCTCCTCTTTGCACGAGACTAAGCATTGTCTCCTCTTTGCATAAGGCTAAGCACTGCCTCCCTAATTGCATAAGGCTAACCATTTTCTTTTCTGCATGAGACTAAGCATTATCTTCTGTTTGCATAAGACTAAGCATTGTCTCCTCTTTGCATGAGGCTAAGTACTACCTCCCTAATTGCATAAGGCTAAGCACTGCCTTTCCCGCATGAGACTAAGCAATGTCTCCTCTTTGCATAAGGATAAGCTCTGCCTTTCCTGCATGAGACTAAGCATCGTCTCTTTCTTTGCATGAGGAACAACACTACCACCCTTCTTGAGTAAGGCTAAGCATTGCATTTTCCTCATGATTAAATACTATCTCCATTACGCTATCCAAGACTTGGTACTATCCTCTATTCACCTGGGGCTAAGCACTGCACTTATCTCATACAAGGCTAAGCCGTCTCTTGTCTTATCTTCGCATATGACCAAATATCATATATTTTCATTTCATGGGTTGAAAACATCTCCATTTGTCCGAAGGCGTCAGAGTCTGAAGGCATCATTCCCATAGCCGGAAGACACCATTTTATGGCATGAGGATCTCTAAAAAATGCACATCATTATTCAAAGGCGTCTTAGTCCAGAGGCATCATCCTTATGGCCCAGTGACATCATTTCAAGGCCTGCGAATCCTTTATCACATTTTCATGGCCCATGACGACATGGTCTAAGGACATCATCCTCACCATACAAAGACAACCTTCATGGTCCAAAGGGAATTTGAATCATGTTTAATTCATCACAATAATCCATGTATACAAGCATTTATCGTATTTTATGTTTTGCAGGTAATCCGAGAATTAACAGTTCTTCAAATGGGAGAAACCTTCGCTCCGATTTCCGTTCAACATTCACATCCTGCAATTATTTCAAGCATAACAACCCACTATCAGTTACCCACTTTTACTTGATAACTGTTCAGATACTTGTTCTGAGATACATCCGTAACGTTTCAGGCTCACACTCACAATTTCGTACAAACTCATCCGATAATGTCCTACCCAAAAGAACCCTTTCCGAAACATACGACCATTCCTATACGAACACCATCAGTTCAGTTCACCGTTGGATCTAGAACTACACACGGCCTGATTCCCATAACACCAGGGGTATTAGGCAACTCAGGAACCAGGATTCAGCCTCCATTTTTTGAATCACCTCATTCGGTCAAAATCGGTCATTATTTTCTTTACCCGACAACTCTTCCATCATTCCCGGGTAAATATGAGCAGTTGTTGATACCCAATTTTGCCCTCATACATTTTATCAAATAATATATATATATTTTAAAAATATCATTTTTGAATTATTATTTAATTAGCAAGATTTACAAAAGCACCTCTTATAATTTTCCATAATTTTAGAGCTTTTAAATAAATTTTCTTGCATTAATTTACATAAAAATTCAGTAGTTATCCTTTTAAATTATTTGTGATGACTTAATCACTTAATATTATTATTTTCATCCCTAATAAATTTTTTTGAATATTTTCAATTCATTTTTATATAATTACAACTGTATTTTTAGGCTATTTGCATAAATTTGCAATAAAAGCCTATATTTTGAATTCTTATTGCAATTGACATTTCATTTAGGGTCAAAATAATATTTTACATTTTTTATAGGCTTCTATAATTTTTGAAAGTATCAATTCTCATAAGTAGCATTTTGTATATTTATTATCTATTTTATTAAATTATTTCTCTTTTAATTTCTATTTAAAAGAGCTGGTCCAATTTTTAAACCAATTTTCGGACCAAAACGCCCAATACTCTATCCTAATAACCCATAGCCCAACACCAGCAACCCACCATCCATACCCCTTAAATTAACCCACCTAATTCTTTTAAAATCCTGGTTGTTGATCTCTAAGATCAACGACCCACAATAAACCTACCCCCTTTAATTACCTAACCCCAAACTCTAATCCTCATTTCCTCTAACTCGCCGCCCTGCCCTGAAGCTATCCCCCTTTATCTGAAGAACCCTAATCGTCGCCCTTCCCTAATCCCTCTCCGAATGGGATTCTTTTCTCATTCACTTGCCAGATCAATATTTTTCCATTATTGGGTGTTTCTCCATAGTATCACTTAGTACTTGCCTAAACATGGCAAGTACTATCTATCTTATTCTGACCGATCGATTCCAATCTTTTAAATTTGGGCCATATCTCGTCTACACACGTTCAACACTGTTTTATCTGAGTCCGGTTTCGTTTGGATTTTTGTGATTTAAACTTTCCCTAAAAAACTAGGGTTTGCCAGATTTATCTCTTAAATCAATTTTACATTGATTTGCATGTTTTCTTTCCTTTTTTGTTGTTTAATTTGCTTTGTTTCCTCATGTGGTTGTCCAATGTTTGACTGCTATATAAACCCCGTCATTTTCTCTTCTTGGGAAAGACTTTGGAATCGATTTTCTTAACTAAAATTGGGTTTTTTTGCTACTCTCTTGTTCTGTATTCTGTATTGGCCAGTTGAAAGCCAAGGCCATTAACACTTTGTTACTCAACCTCTTCTTGGTGTGAGCACTGCCCTGAGTTCATCGAAGCTCTTGGGAACTTGACGCATAGGGATTCTTGGTTATAGTTGAAGTTTGCTCTTTACTGTTCTTCGTCAATTGGTGAATTACTGGACCTTTGTAATTTAGTCCCTATTTATCTGCATTTTTGCATAAGTCTTCACCTCTGATGTTTGTTAGTTGAATGAGTTTTCTGGGTTGTTCTTTTGGATGAAATTCTTCTTGTTCTATTTCAATTTTAACTCTCTTTAAATTTTAACTTCATGTTGTTGATAGTTCAAAGCATGCCTAAACCTGATTTGAGTAAATTAGATTCCTTTCAAGTTCATTTAGATATATGTTGCAACTTACTGTCATTTGGGACCTGATTTGATATTATTCTATATTAGTATGCCTCTAGCATGTTTTGCCTTCCTTGTCTGCCCAGTAATTGCAATAACCTATTCTCACCATGTCTAAATTCTGCTGCTAATTAATATGATTCTCTCTTGGAACAGTGGGACCTATACTTAGCATAATTTGGACCTCTCATTTATTATGAGTCTGTGTATGCTAATTTTACCAACCATATAAACTAGTTCTACTAACATGTGTCTACTCATGCACTAGGTGCTGATCTTGTTCTTCTAAATCTTGTTAAGTCCGTTCTAAAGCCCTAAGTCATGCTTGATAATTTTCTCTATGTGCTCAACTCGACCATGTTTGTATCTCCTCAACTTTGTCTCTGAACCTTGGTTTACTATCCTTCACTTGTCACCTAATCTCTCTCTTGAGTTCTCATTCTTAGCCGGTTGGAAGCCAAGGCGACTTAGGTTCTATCACTGACCTCCCTAGTGTGAGCACTGCTCGGGGTACGATTGAGGCCCTGTGAACTCTGACACACTAGTACTTGGTCCTTAGTTATTCTCTATATCTCAAACTACTCCTCTCTATCCTGTTTTCTGTTGTATTGGTGCAACACTTGTCATTGTGGTCAAATAAATTGACTTTGGGCTCCTTTATGGATGTTGGGGTTGTGTGGCTCCATACTAGAGGCATGTATATGCTACGTGAGAGTTATTGAAGGCCCAAACAATGCTGGGTATTTCATGTTGATGCTATTGTGGGCCTATTTTCACTGTTGAATAACATTTGTATTTTATTAATTATTGGGCATGTAATAACTTTGAATAAACGATACGGGTGTTAGTAAAAGGGGGGAAGGGGTAGAATTTAATATTTGCATGCAAAATGGGTAGATAGCATGCCTATATGACTTGGTGAAATTATTTAATATATGTGTTGTTCAACTACTATATACACTATAAAAATCATAAGATTAGAGGAAGCACACACATGCGCACAGTGTCTGCTCCCAAACCCCAAATGCTGCAATCATATTTATTGGTATGTGTTATTAGAGAAACTGCCCATAAGAATTAGTTTTTCGTTGACGTTTCTGTCAATTCTCATCTCTAACGAGAAAAAATGCCTATAGGATGGAAATTATTATACTTGGCGCTGCTCACATACAAATTATGCCTATAGGAGTAAGATATGACGATAAAATAATCTCTAAAATGCTATGCGTTAGAGATCCTGCCTATAGGGAATAATTTCCCGCTAAAATTAGTTAATGCTAAACCACTCAAACACTATTTCCTAAGCGTCACTGTTAGGAAAACATGAATAATTTTGGGATTTCTCCTAGTAGATTTTGTTATGCTCAAATGCGTAGATCGCCTGGGCGTAATACATTACAGTAGTCAGCTTGTAATACTTGAATAATTCTATCTATGAGAAATATCATGCTTCTGAAACTACCCGCATACTTTGATCCCAAAAAATCACCTAGAAAGCGTGTCTATAGGTTAAAGATTCTGGATTCTGCAACCTCCTAATTGGCATATGTATTTGCATGCATTTGCTGTTTAAATGTGGAGGTCAATGTGAGCCCTTAACTGCCTTATGTGGAGTCTTTACATGTTTTGCTTGTCGACTAGTTTTGCATTTTGAGCAGCCTACGGGTAGCGCACGACTTAAAATTTTATTAAAGCAGCTCTTAGCTAAACAACTTTAACATAGTAATCGGGTAGCAGGAGATGAATGTCTGTGCCCGCTGGATAATATGACTAACACCCTATCCCAAGGTAGTTACGAAATATTATTTATATTGCACGGGATGGTACTTTAGGCTGAAAAACATAGCCCCCCCCCCCCAAATTTCTCTTCTTTCTAGTAGAATTAAAATTTGTGTACCTCTCTATTCAAGAACTTTTGTAATAAAATTCTTAGATTTTATACTCTCTTTGATTCCTTGATTACATAGACTAATCCATATAATTTAAGTCCGGCCGGGACCCACAGTTGTGGACCTCGAGGAGTGCCTTACACCTTCTTCTGGAGGTAATTTGAGCCCTTAAGCGATCTTTGGTGGCGTTGACCAGTTAAACCAGAGTCATTTGCACAACAGGTGTCCTAACTTACATTAAAAATTATTTAGTGGCGACTCTCCTATTTTAATACCTCCTTGAAAGAGTCGTCACATGTCGAAACCCGATTTCGCGAGAAAAAGGGACGCGACACTCTATAGTTGAGATTTGTACGTAGTTGGGGTGTAATTGATAGTCCTATTGCTCGAGGACGAGCATGAGTCTAACTGTGGGGTGTTGATATTTAGCTTAACGTATATATATTTATATGTATATCTCCTCATGTTTTACTCTTGTTTTGTGGATTTTGGATGTGAATTGAGTTGATTTATATTAGTTCAGGGTGTTTTTACGTGTAGGGATCATCTGGAAGCAATTGGAGGCGAAATGTGCAAAATTAGAGCCAAAACGGACGCAAATAGAGTAAGTGGGATTTTCGGCACCACAAGAAGTGCCCCATGCCACTTGTGGTGCCCCCGACACTGTTCTTAATTAACTAGCACCGGGGCCAGTGTGGGGCACTGTGCTGGACGCTGGTGATGTTAATTGTGTCAAACTTTGCCCGGGACGAGGTTGTTTTGGCCCTAGACCTACCCAACGCATATAAAAGCAAGAATAAGCCTATTTTTGGAGGAGAGACACCACTTTGAAGAGATATCTAACGTACTTTGAAGGAGAATTCATGTGGGGGGACACACACCACGCTTGGTGGAGGCTTCTAACTAGTTTTTCTCCTCTTCTCCTCCTTTAATCTCATAGTTTATTAGTTTTAGAGTATTGGGTGGTTCATGAACGTTGTAGTTTGAAGCTTGAATTATTCTTATTATTTTATCATATTGGTCTATTTATTCAATTTTTCACTTAATTATTTGATTTCTTGATCACCAATTAAATACTATCTACAAATCTTGGGTTGAACTCGGGAGAGGGAATTCTAGTGCATATAAGATTGAGTAGAAAAAAATCTTAACTCTGGGTCGAGGCGGATTACGGTTAGGATAGGAATATACCTAATCTCCTTGCTCAGTTATTATACAGGAATTATTAATATGTTACTATTAATTCTAATTCCATAAGAATGTAGGCGTTAGGTTAGCTTGAATAGGCGAGTAGTACTTCGGGAGAAGGCTACAAGCAATATTAACCCTATCAACCAATAAACTAGATAAATTAATTAGACAATTTAAGTAGAAAACTCAACGGCATTGTTAGCTAACCCATAGCTCTAGAATATTATCTCTCATTAAATTAGTCTCTAAAATTTCGCCAACTTGTTTCTTCAATTTCATAGTTTGCTACTCTAGATTAGTTGTAGTTAAAATACATACTTTAGGAATCTCTTGAATAGATTAATTTTTTGGGTTTAATTTAGTTGATAGTTAATCATAAGTCCAGTGGCTACGATATCTGGACTTACCATCCTATATTACTTGTCGACCACCTATATTTGCGTGTGCGTTTGGGAGTAACACCTCTTGCTTTCCTTTGACCTCCTATCCCTTTGATGTTGAAAGTGCTGATATTAGTATTACCTTATCGACCGGGAAAATTTCCTTTGCAGCATGTTTTTCCTCTATACCGTTTTCACCCCGTCCGATGTCGCGATTTTCATCATTTGGTGGAGAGTCGAAGGGACTGCCCTCATATTGTGAATCCAGGGCCTCCGAGTAGGGCGTTATACCTCATGTTGCCCTCGATTACATGGAAGTTGGTTTATTGAATAGTTCTAGCCATGTTTATTGGTAAAATAATATGTCCTTTAGTAGTTTTGCTGGCCATGTTGAAACCGTTCAGGACCTGAGCTGCGGGCACTATTTGGTATTGTAGGTAGAGCTGCTCCACGACCCTCGATTGGATGATATTATCCAAGCTACCTGGATTAACTAAAACATCTTAACTTGAACTTTATTCATAAACATAGAAATTACTAGAGCGTCGTTATGGGGTTGAGAAATTCCTTCTGCTTCCTCATCGTTGAATGATATGGTGCCTTCTGGCACATAATCTCGGGTCTGTTTCTCCCTAGTAATTTATACCTTAGTGCGTTTGAACATGTGCCCTTGTGAAATATTGACCCCGGCGACGATCATATGGATCACATGCTATGGCTCTTCCTGCTCATTTTTCATGTTGGCCTCCCTTTCTCTAAAATTATTCTTAGCTCGATCACTTAGGAACTCATGAAGGTGGACCTCGTTGAATAGACAGGTTGTACAACCCGATCGGTCATTTTGCGTTATCGACCCTCGTTCCCCTGAATGAAACTTCGCATAGCGGATTTTTATGATTTATGACTTGCGGGGACTGGTGTTCCGGGATTCGGAGGTGATTAGAGTGCTATAGAGACATTTGGTTCCTTAAGGTTGGCCTTTAAGGCCAAGTTTGACTTCGGTCAACATTTTGGGTAAACGACCTCGGAATCGAGTTTCGTTGGTTCTGGTAGCTTCGTGTGATGATTTCGGACCTGGGCGTATTTTTCGAAATGGGTTTCATATGACCGACAGTGTTTCGGCGCCCAATATTTAAAAAAGAAGTTCCTTAAGTTCCTATTGTGGTTTGGGACGTGTTTTTGTGTTATCCAGGTCCGAACGGAATTCCGAGACCAGGAATAGTTCCGTTATGTCATTTATGATTTGCCTGCAAAATTTGGTGTCATTCCGATTAGTATAGGTCGGTTCGACGCATTGTTAGCGAAGTCTAGAAAACATAAAGTTTCTACATTTGGTTCTTGGGATTTTGACGTGTGATTTTGAGTTTTAGCGTTGTTTTGGGTGTTCTAAAGGCTCGAGTGAGTCTGTTTTATGATTTGGGGCTTGTTGGTATACTGGGACAGGGGCTCGGGTGGGCCCAGGTGCCTCCTAGACACCACAGGAGGCCAAAAGCAGCTGAAATAGCTGCTGGTGCACCTCTTCTGGTGTGACTGTTGTGCAGTTGACCAGTCGCAGGTGCGGGACCGCTCATGCGGTCCCAGCCACACAGGTGCGACCCCCAGTGGTCAGGCCAATTCTCGCAAGTGCGGACAGAGTTTCGCAGGAGCGGAGTCGCAGGTGCGGTCTCCACTCCGCAGGTGCAGGCCCAGACTCCCTAGTCCATTTCCGCAGGTGTGAGCCTTTGCTCGCAAGTGCGAGACCGCAGGTGCGGTCGAGCCGCAGGTGGAAAAACTCTATTCAGACAGTGTGTTTTTATACACTGGTTTTAATTCATTTTCTCATCATCTTCTTCTTCCTTGGGGCGATTTCCACCATTTTAGAGGGGCAAACGACTTGGTTATTGAAGGTAAGCAAATTCTACTCTAATATTGGCTTCATGCATCAATTCCTAGTTAAGTTTAATCACATAATTAGTGAAAAATCAAGAATTGGGTAGTAACCTAGGGCTTTTGATAGTTTTAGAATTTACCCATAAATTCTCTATGGAATCAAGTAAAAATTGTATATTAATGATCCTTAGGCTTTGGGTGAGTGTTTCCTTTGAGAATTACTGGAATCCGAGCGTGCGGGCCCGGGGTGGGATTTTAGATTTTCTTCAAGAATGGTGAATTTGGCTAAGTAATATAAGAATTCCATGCTTTGAATATAAATTAATGTATTGGTATAACATTTAGCTAGTTTCAAGTCCTCGGATGTAGAGTTCGGAGTTTTGGGCGCATTCTCGGTACGGGGAGTAAATTCGATGCAAGGTCAGTCTCCTTTCTAACATTGTAAGGGGGAATTATCCCCTAGGTGATTTAAATTCTATATGTGATAATTTGTGGGGGCTACGTACGTACAAAGTGACGAGAGTCCGTACGTAGCGACTATTACTATTATGTCCGGGTAGTTAGGCCCACATGACGCCTTGTGTTTTACTTGATATGAACTATATGCTTAATGAATTAACGTTACATGTTGCTTATTTCCCCGAAGTTAGGGAATTTGAGAAAAACTTGTAAGAAATTGGTCATTGAAAAGTATTATCTTTTAAAAGGAATAATGTGTGTACATGTGAACGCTTCGCAATTTACATTCCGCGAGCAAAGTGTGATTTCCCCCACTCTTATGGAAACGGCGGATTGAGAGATGCACTTTTTGTACGGGCCGTTCGATCCTCGGCAGTGCATAGAGAGGATGAGAGATGCACTTTCGGTACGGGCTATTCGATCCTCGGCAGTGCATAGATGTGAGTACTTTGTGGAGAGGTGAACTTTTGGTACGGGTCGTTCGATCCTTGGCAGTGCACGGGCATGACTATTTTATGACTTCGGCCGGTTGTCCTTACCCTGCATGCGTATGATTTATTTGCCACCGAGTTCATGGATATTGATTTGACAGAAATTTGGGAAAAAGGTGAAATGGTAATTGTTTTATTCATTCCTAGTCTTCTTCCTAGATTTCAGTACCTTACATATACACTTGTTCCTTCATTGTCTTTACATGCCTACCATTTCTATTATATTATGTTAAATTATACGGTTAGACCTTAGTGAGTGTCATGTCGACCTCTCGTCACTACCTCTTCGAGGTTAGGAGGGATACTCACTAGGTACATATATATTTATGTGCTCATGCTGCACTTCTGTACTTAATTGTACAGGTTCTGAGGCTGGTGTTTCTGGTTATCCGTCCGGAGCTTGACGTATATTCTGGACCTGACTCCACGGTGAGGTTTCGCCCTTGGTGATTCTCAACAGTGCTATGAAGCTATCTTTTGTTTATTTCTGTCTATTTCTTTCAGACAGCAGTACAGTTTGTATTATCTTTTGTATATTCTACTAGTTCGCCTGTTGACTTGTGACACTAGTTCATGGCACGCACATAGTAGACTCTATATTTTGGGATTGTATATATTGGTTCATGGTAATTGTGGCTGTATTTACTAAGTTGGTTAATGTTTCCGCTTTTATTTAAATGATCTGAGCATAAAATTTTTGGGAATATGTGGGGTTGGTATTTTAAATAAGTATAACCTTACTAGTAATCAACTGTTGGCTTGACTAACTCCGGTGTTGGACGCCATCACGACCTGTGTTGGATTTTGGGTCGTGACAACATGGTATCAGAGCACTAGGTTCACGTAAGTCTCATGATTCACGGACAAACCCATTAGATTCTTTCGTACGGTACGGAGACGTGTGTACTTATCTTCATGAGTATATAAGGTGTTAGGAAACCTCTCTTTGTTCTTATTCTATCGTACAATCAATGATTTACTAAATTCATTCTTCTATTCTCTCACAGATGGTGAGGGCGCGTGAATCTGATGTTCAAGAACCAGGAAGGGCCGCTACCCCCGCTGGCAGAGGCCGAGGAAGGGCACCGGCCCGTGGTAGGGGGCGAGGGCGTCCCAGAGCTATTCCAGTCCTGCCACCAGAGGACCCTATTATAGAGGAGCAGGATGAGGTTCCTCCAGCGGATCCTGCACCAGTAGACTTTATGACGGCACCAGGATTGCAGGTCATCATGGGCTGTATGATGAGATTTATGGACACTATGTCCCAGGCTGGTTTATTTCCAGTAGATCCTTCCACTTCTCAGGCGGGAGAGGGAGTCCAGATCCCTACTGCCCAGGCTGCAGGACAGACAACAACATTACATCATACCCCCGGTACACTGCCCGTGGGTGGGGTCCATCCTGTTGCAGCAGCACCTGAGCCTAGACCAGCTGCGGACGACAATCCGCAGAAGTTATTGTATAGATGGACCCGATTGCACCCTCCAGTCTTTGGGGGTGAGCAAGGCGAGGACGCCCAAGATTTTGTGGATAGGTGCAGGGACAGACTATACAACATGCGGATACTAGAGTCACATGGAGTGGATTTCACTACCTTCCAATTGGAGGGCAGAGCTATATTCTCAGCAGGCCAGCAGATTCTCCTCCTGTCACTTAGGAGAAGTTCACGTAGATGTTTCTGGATAGATATATCCCCCCCTCTGAGAGGGAAGAGCTGCGGTACCAGTTTGAGCAGCTAGAGTAGGGGCATATGTCTGTGACAGATTATGAGGCCAGATTTTCAGAGTTGTCTCGCCATGCACTTATGATTTTGCCTACTAATGCTGAGATAGTGTGGATATTTATGGCGGGGTTATATCCAGGTATTAGGGCCACCATGGGCCGAGATGTGGAGATGGGTACTCCTTATCAGCTCGTGGTAGAGATTGCTCGCAGGATCGAGGGTTATCGGTCGAGGAGCAGGGAGCAGGGGCAGCAAGATAAGGGTTATCGGTCGAGGAGCTAGGGGCAGGGGTTAGTATAGCAGTGGTCAGCCCAGCAGGCCTTTATATTCAACACCTCCATCACCTCCCTGAGGTGTTCCAGCGAGGCCTCATTTCAACGCCATGCCAGAGCGTTCCTACCGTCCTCCAGCCATTCAGAGTTCACACAGTGGTTATCCCAGTCATCCGAGATCCTCCGGCCCTTACTTTAATGCTATGCCTGAGGGCTCTCATCGCCTTCTAGCCATTCCGGGATCTTCTTCGGGGCAGCAGACTATGCCACCTGGGAGTTGTTATGAGTGTGGAGATTCAGCTCATATGAGGAGGCAGTGTCCCAGGTTTCGGGGCAAGGTAGTACAGTAGGGATATCAGTCGATGGGTCCGGCACCAGCAGTCCGGCCACCTAGAGGTGGAGGGCAGGTCGGCAGGGGTCGTCCTAGAGGTGGAGGCCAGTCAGGGGGAGGTCAGGAAGCTCCTGTTCACTCTGGTGGAGCCTAGTCTTCTGGTACTCCAGCCAGATTCTATGCCATACCGGCCAGATCAGATGCAGTGGCCTCAGACGCCGTGATCACAGGTATTATTTTAGTATGTGGTAGAGAGGCATCAATGTTATTTGATCCAGGATCAACTTATTCCTATGTTTAGGTCTTAGTTGCTCATTTTCTTGATGTCCCTCGTGAGTCCTTGGGTTCACCTATTTATGTGTCCACTCCTGTGGGCGATTATGTGGTTGTAGACCGGATTTGCCGGTCCTATGTGATTTCATTTTGTGGGTTTTAGACTTGATCGGATAACTTATTTCTCGACATGTTTGATTTCGAGATTATTTTAGGCATGGATTGGCTATCTCCTTATCATTTCGTGCTAAATTTCCATGCCAAGACAGTTACCTTAGCCATGCTCGAGTCGCCTAGGCTGGAGTGGAGATGTTATTTAGTTAGTACAACCATCCGGGTTATTTCATTCTTGAAGGCTCGACATATGGTCAAGAAGGGTTGTCTAGACTATTTTGCTTATGTGCGGGACACCACCGCCGACTCTCCGACGATTGATTCAGTGCCAGTGGTTCGAGAGTTTGCTGATGTATTTCTTTTGGATCTTCCGGGCATGCCTCCGGACCTTGATATTGATTTCTGCATTGATTTAGATCAAAACACAAGCCTATATCTATTCCTCCATACCGTATGGCTCCGAAGAAGTTGAAGGAGCAGCTTGAGGAGTTGTTAGCTAAGGGGTTTATCAGACCGAGTGTATCACCGTGGGGTGCTCCGGTTCTATTTGTGAAGAATAAGGATGCGTCTATGCGGATACGTATTGATTATCGCCAGTTGAGCAAGGTTACCATTAAAAAAAAGTATCCCTTGCCGCTCATCGATTATTTTTTTGACCAGTTGCAGGGTGCTCGTGTGTTTTCTAAGATTGATTTGTGATCAGGGTATCATCAGTTGAGGATTCGGGCTTCAGACATTCCGAAGACTACTTTTCGTATGAGATATGGCCATTATGAGTTCCTGGTGATGTCTTTTGGCTTGACTAATGCCCCATCAACATGCATGGACTTGATGAATTGGGTGTTTAGGCCGTATGTTGATTCCTTTGTCATTGTCTTCATTGATGACATTTTGATTTACTCACGTAGCCTGGGGGAGCACGAGCAGCATTTGAGAGTTGTGCTCCAGATTTTGCGCGAACAGAAGGTATATGCTAAGTTCTCCAAGTGTGAGTTTTGGTTGGATTCCGTGGAATTTTTGGTTCATGTGGTATCCGGAGAGGGTATCAAGGCTGATCCTCAGAAGATCGAGGCAGTTTGGAGTTGGTCGCATCCTACTTCAGCTACAGATATTAAGAGCTTTTTGGGCCTAGCAGGCTATCATCGCCGATTTGTGGAGGGTTTCTCTTCTATTGCATCTCTATTTACTAGATTGACCCAGAAGAATGCCCCGTTTCGATGGTCTGTCGAGTGTGAGGCGAGCTTTCAGAAGCTCAAGGCAGCATTGATCTCAGCACCAGTTCTAGTATTGCCTTCCGGTTCTGGGATGTATACAGTATATTGCGATGCTTCGCGCATCGGCTTGGGGTGCGTATTGATGCAGGAGGGGAGATTTATTGCTTATGCTTCACGCCAGCTAAAGGTTAATGAAAAGAATTACCCTGTGCACGATTTGGAGTTGGCGGCGATTGTTCATGCTCTTAAGATTTGGAGTCACTACTTGTATAGAGTGTCCTGTGACGTTTATACAGACAACCGTAGCTTGCAGCACTTGTTCAAGCAGAAGGATCTTAATTTGAGGGAGCGCAGATGGCTTGAGTTATTTAAGGATTATGATATCACCATTCTTATCACCCGGGCAAGGCAAATATGGTAGCAGATGCTTTGAGCAGGAAGGCGGAGATTATGGGTAGCTTGGCTTATATTGCAGCATAGGAGAGACCTCTAGCGTTAGAGATTCAGTCCTTGGCCAATCACCTAGTGACATTAGACCTTTCAGAGCCTCGTCGAGTTTTAGCACATGTGGTTGCTCAGTCTTCGTTATTGGGGGAGATTAAGTCCTGGCTGTTCTGTGATCCGTGCTTAGCAGAGCTTCGGGAGACAGTGGTTCAGGGTAGGGCCAAGGAGGATACTATTGGCGAAGATGGTGTTCTGAGACCTCAGGGCCGCTTATGTGTTCCTAATGTTGATGGCCTTAGGGAGAGGATTCTAGATGAGGCACACAGTTCTCGGTATTCTATTCATCCTGGTGCTAGGAAGATGTATCGTGTCTTGAAGCAGCATTTCTGGTATAGGCAGATGAAGAAGGACATTGTGGAGTATGTGACTAGGTATCTTAATTTCTAGCAGGTGAAGTATGAGCACTAGAGGCAAGGAGGCTTACTTCAGCAGATGCCTATTCTTGAGTGGAAATGAGAGTGCATCACTATGGACCTCGTGGTTGGGTTGCCTCGGACCTTGCGGAAGGTTGACGCGGTTTGGGTCATTGCGGATAAATTGACCAAATCAGCGCATTTCCTTCCAGTAGCTACTACTTATACCTCTGAGAGATTGGCCCAAATATATATTCGGGAGATAGTCCGGTTGCATGGTGTGCCGGTGTCCATCATATCAGATCGAGGTCTTCAGTTCACCTCGCACTTCTGGAGAGCATTGCATAGTGAGATGGGTACCCAGATAGATCTCAGCACAGCATTTTACCCTCAAACTGATGGTCAGTCGGAGCGTACAGTTCAGATATTGGAGGACATGCTCAGGGCATGTGTGATTGACTTCGGAGGTCAGTGGGACCAGTTTTTGCCTTTGGCCGAGTTTGCTTACAATAATAGTTATCAGTCCAGCATTAAGATGGAACCATTTGAGGCTTTGTATGGTCGGCGATGTCGTTCTCCTATCGGGTTTGAGCCTGGCGAGGCTAAGTTATATGGCACCGACCTGGTGAGGGATGCTTTGGAGAAAATGAAGCTGTTTCAGGAGAGGCTCCGTACAACACAAACCAGATAGAAGAGTTATGCGGATCAGAGGGCGCATGATATATCATTTATGGAGGGAGATATGGTCCTATTGAAACTCTCGTCTATGAATGGTATTACGAGGTTTGGGAAGAAGGGCATGTTGAGCCCAAGGTTTATAGGTCCCTTCGAGGTGTTGAAGCGAGTTGAGGAGGTCGCTTATGAGCTGTCCTTGCCTCCCAGTTTATCAGGAGTTCATCCAGTTTTTCATGTATCCATGCTCCATAGGTACCACGCCGACTTCTCTCACGTGGTAGATTTCAGCACTATTCAATTGGATGAGAGGTTGGGGTACGAGGAGGAGCCTATTGCTATTATAGATAGACAGGACCACTAGTTGAGGTCCAAGAGAGTTTCTGCTGTAAAGGTCCAATGGAAAGGCCAACCAGTTGAAGAGGCGACCTGGGAGTCCGAGGATGACATGCAGAGAAAATATCCACACATATTCAGCACTTCAGGTATGATTCTAGACTCGTTCTAGGACGAATGTTTGTTTAAGAGGTGGAGAATGTAACGACCCGACCGGTTGTTTTGCGTTATTGGACCCCGTTCCCCTAAATGAAACGTCCCATAGTGGCTTTTCATGATTTATGAATTGCGAGGACTGGTGGTCCGGGATTTGGAGGTGATTAGAGTGCTATAGGGACATTTGGTTCCTTAAGGTTGGCCTTTAAGGCCAAGTTTGACTTCGGTCAACATTTTGGGTAAAAGACCTCAGAATTGAGTTTCGTCAGTTGCGGTATCTTCGTGTGATGATTTCGGACCTGGGCGTATGTTCGTAATGGGTTTCTGATGACCCGGGAGCATTTCGGTGCCAAATATTGAAATAAGAAGTTCCTTAAGTTCCTATTGTGGTTTGGGACATGTTTTTTTTTTATCGAGGTTGGAGCACAATTCTAAAACTGGGAATACTGTCGTTATGTCATTTATGAATTGCCTGCAAAATTTGGTGTCATTCCGAGTAGTATAGGTAGGTTTGGCGCGTTGTTAGCGAAGTCTAGAAAACTTAAAGTTTCTAAGTTTGGTTCACGGGGTTTTGAGGTGTGATTTTGAGTTTTAGCATTGTTTTGGGTGTTCCGAGGGCTCAAGCGAGTCCATATTATGATTTGAGACTTGTTGGTATATTGGGGCGGAGGCTCGGGTGGGCCCAGGTGCCTCCCGGACACAACACGAGGTCAAAAACCAGTTGAAATAGCTGATGTTGCACCTGTTCTGGTATGACCGCAAGTGCGGTTGACCAGTCGCACGTGCGGGACCGGAGCCTCGCAGGTGCGACCTCCAGTGGTCTGGCCAATTCTCGCAGGTGCGGACAAAGTTTTACAGGAGCGGAGTCGCAGGTGCGGGCCCAGGCTCCCTAGTCCATTTCCACAGGTGCGAGCCTTTGCTAGCAGGTGCGAGACCGCAGGTGCAAAAACACTGTTCAAATAGTGTGTTTTTATACACGGGTTTTAATTCATTTTTCTCATCTTCTTCTTCTTCCTTGCCACGATTTCCACCATTTTAGAGGGGCAAACGACTTGGTTATTTAATTAATTAGTGAAAAATCAAGAATTGGGTAGTAACCTAGGGCTTTCGATAATTTGAGAATTTACCCGTAAATTTGCTATGGAATCAAGTCAAAATCGTATATTAATGATCCTTAGTCTTTGGGTGAGTGTTTCCTTCGAGAATTACTAGAACCCGAGCATGCAGGCACGACGTTGGATTTTAGATTTTCTTCAAGAATGGTGAATTTGGCTAAGTAATAGGAGAATTGCATGCTTTGAATATTAATTAATGTATTTGTATAACATTTGGCTAGTTTCGAGTCCTCGGGTGTAGAGTTCAGAGTTTCGGGCGCGTTCTCGGTCCGGGGAGTAAATTCGACGCAAGGTGAGTCTCCTTTTTAACCTTGTAAGGGGCCCCCTGGGTGATTTAAATTCTATATGTACTAATTTGTGGGGGCTACGTACGTACATAGTGACGAGAGTCTGTACGTAGCGACTATTACTATTATGTCCGGGTAGTTAGGCCCACATCATGCCTTGTGTTTTACTTGATATGAACTACATGCTTAATGAATTAACGTTACATGTTGCTTATTTCCCCGAAGTTATGGAATTTCAGAAAAACTTGTAAGAAATTGTTCACTGAAAAGTATTCTCTTTTAAAAGGAATAATGTGTGTGCATGTGACCTCTTGGAAATTTACATTCCCCGAGCGGAGTGTGATTTCTCCCACTCTTATGGGAACAATCCGTACACCACAGCGGTTTGAGAGATGCACTTTTGGTACGGTCCGTTCGATCCTCGGAAATGCATAGAGAGGTTGAGAGATGCACTTTTGGTACGGGCCGTTCGATCCTCTGCAATTCACGGGCATGACTATCTTATGACTCTGGCCGGTTGTCCTTACCATGCATGCGTATGATTTATTTGCTACCAAATTCATGGATATTGATCTGACAGATATTTGGGGAAAAGGTGAAGTGGTAATTGTTTTATTCATTCCCAGTATTCTTCCTGGATTTTAGTACTTTACATGTATACTTGTTGCTTCATTGTCTTTACATGCCTACCGTTTCTATTATATTCTGTTAAATTATACTGTTGGACCTTAGTGAGTGTCATGTCGACCTCTCGTCACTACCTCTTCGAGGTTAGGTGGGATACTCACTAGGTAAATATATATTTATGTACTCATGCTGCACTTATGTACTTAATTGTACAGGTTCTGAGGTTGGTGCTTCTGCATATACGACCGGAGCTTGACGTATATTGTGGACCTGACTCCACGGTGAGCTGCCTCCCTTGGCAATTCTCAGCAGTGCTATGGAGTTCTCTTTTTTTTATTTCTGTCTATTTCTTTCAGACAGCAGTACCGTTTGTATTATATTTTGTACATTCTACTAGTTTGCATGTTGACTTGTGACACTATTTCCTAGCACGCACATAGTAGACTATATTTTGGGATTGTATATATTGGTTCATGGTCATTGTGGTTGTATTTACTAAGTCGGTCAATGTTTCCTTTTTTATTTAAATGATCTGAGCATAAAGTTTTTGGGAATATGTGGGGTTGGTATGTCAAATAAGTATAACCTTACTAGTAATCAACTGTTGGCTTGCCTGACTCTGGTGTTGGGCGCCATCACGACCTGTGTTTGATTTTGGGTCGTGACACGAGCTACCTCATCTCTTAGTTTCCTGCAATCATTAGTTATGTGGTTATGTCTGTCGTGATACTTACATATCAGATTGGGTTTCTTTGGGAATGATCGGTCTGTATGGTCCTGGGCCATCTAGTGTCTTTGATTCTTCCAAATGTCGATACAATACCTTATGCGTCCACATTAAAGTTATACTCCGACAGTCGAGGTTCCTCTGTTGAATCAGCATTCAAATCAAAACCAATTTTACTCATAAGTCCCCGAGAATTCTGTCCTCGATCACTTCTTCGATCATTTCGGGTAGGATTTCATCCAAGGCCAACGTTCATGCGATCTATGATGTATGGTTAATATCGGTCTTTGTTCGACCGAGGTTCCATATCGATGTCCCTCTGATTTCTGACTACGGGCCTCTTCGGATATACGAAATTGGAAGGAGTTTCTAATTGGTCATCTTCGAACCTGATCTTTGATTGGTACCGATTATGTACATCGACCCAGGTCACCTCCGGATATTCAATCAAATTTTGCTTCAGTTGACGTGATGCTATCGAACTTCGTTCATTCAACCATTGAGTGAACGCTTGAACAACCTAATCATCTGTGACTGGTGACAACTCCATGCGCTCCATTTGAAATCGGGACACGAACTCCCTAAGAATTTCATTATCCTTATGTTTTACTTTGAAAATGTCTGATTTCCTCGTTCCAACCTTTATGGCCGCGACATGTGCCTTTACGAAAGAATCCGCTAACATGGGAAATGAGTCAATGGAATTTGGTGGTAGATTGTGGTACCAAATCATTTCCACCTTCAATAGAGTCTCTATGAACTTCTTCAATAAAGCAAATTCGATCTCATAGTCTTCCAAATCGTTACCTTTGATGGCAGATGTGTAGGAGGTGACATGCTCGTTGGGATCCGTTCTCCCATTGTACATAGGTATATCCGGCATACATAACATTTTTGGAATGGGTTTCGGAGCTGTACTTAGGGGAAACGGCTTCTGTATAAATTTCTTCGAATCCCTCCTTTTCAAGATTGGCGGTGCCCTGGTATCTGATCAACTCGGGAGTTGTACATCTCCTCTCTCTTATCATTTGCCTCAATTTTCTTCTCTCCCATATCATTCGTTTGGTGAGATCCTCGAGCATCTTCATTATCACGATTTCAGTCCTTGATTCGCTGGCATTCGACCTTTCTGGTGCTGGCTCAGTTCGGCGGGCGGCTTCCTGTTCGACCTCACTCGGAGTTCGATGTTGATTTTTTAGCTATGCAGTAGCGACTTATTGAGCTTGTAACATTTCGAATATCACTTTGAGAATGACTCTTCTATCTCCTCCGCCCTGTGTACTTAGGCCACCAGTCGGCCTTCTCTGTGTACACTCCCTTCGGGGTGTGCGCCAAGATTTGCATTCAGAGCGATGTGTGAACTGACATCAACTAGAATGGCAACCGGTGCTCCCCCGAGATCAGCTTGTGGCATCTAGACCCCTGTAGCAATTACATTGGCATTTTCCCCGTGAAATCTGATGCCATTGTCACCATGTGTGTGTGATGACCCAAGGGGTCATTTTATAAAATTAGACTACGTTCCATGCTAAATAACCATAAAAATACTAAAATAAAATACCTCAATTTGCGCGCACAGTCCGGACGTGAAACTAGAAAGCTTTTATGTGAAAATATGAGAAACAATGATTTTTAGAATTTAAATGTGATAAAATTTGACTTTGGCCAACATTTAGAGTAAACAGACCCGGATCCATGTTCCGACGATGTCGGGAGGTCCGCAGTAAAATATGGGACTCGGGCGTACGCCTGGAAATGAATTCCGAGGTCCCAAGCCTTGGAAATCAATTTTTGAAAGAAATTATTTTGTTGAAATGCTTATGAATTAAAGAAAAGAAATAATGCTTAAAAAGCAGTAATATCGGATCCGTATTTTGGTTGCGGAGCCTGGTACAACTTTGTTATGACATTTAAAGGTTAACTGTGAGATTTTTTGAAAAAAGAGTTCGTTCGATGTGATTCGGACATCCGGTTGAAAAATTATGAACTTTAAGAGTTTTTGTTGAAACCGGTGAGTTTTGAGGTTTAATGCATAGGTTTATATTTTATTTCCATGATTTTATCGCACGAGCAAGTCCAGATGATGATTTTAGAGTTGCGTGCATGATTTGTTTAGAGCCTCGAGGGCTCGGGTGAGTTTCGGATAGGCCATGGGGTGTTTTTCAATTTAAATAACTGGTGCTTTTTCAGTATCTGGTGTCCAGGTTTTTGTACTATGTGATCGCATAGATATAACCGCGATCGCATAGTATAGTCTTCAGGGGTACCATGTTTTGAAATGTGTCAACGCAATGCCAGGAGTGCGATCGCACTGCTTCACCAAGGCCCTACTGTGCGAACACACAAATAACCCTGCGATCACGGATCACAGTATGGGCCAAGCTGTGCGAACACATGCCTTACAATTCAAATGCACTGCGTTAAATTTTGGACTAGGGGAGGGAAATCGAATACCCTGTGCGATCGCCTCACCCCATGCGAACACACTACACTATTTTTTCTTACCCTGTGCGATAACATTTAATTACCTGCGATCGCACAGTTGCCCATCCCATCCCAGCCCAAATTTTCGAAGTTCTATCCCTAAAAACGAGTTTTCTTCAGCAATCTTCATCCCCAATTCATAGGTAATCAATTCCAACCCTCGTTGTTTCAATTCCTTACTATTTTGCATCACGTTTAAAGCAAAAACAAATAATTTTAATGGTAAAAATCTAGGGTTTTGGATAAAATTAGGGAGTTTTGTAAAAATTGAATTTGTCTATCAAATTAAGGTTAGATTTCAAAACTAATAGCATATCTGGGTTCGTGGGTTAATGGGTAAACGTAACATGGTCCGAACCCCGAGCTTAGACAAAGCGGGGCCGGGGTCAGGTTTTCACTTTTTTTGAGAAAACTTAGGAAAAAATATATTTTTCAATAAAGTTAGTTCCTTTAGAATTAGTTAATGATATTAAGCAAATTTTGATTAGATTCGAGAACTTTAGAGGTGAATTCAAAAGGAAAAGCAATAATTGAGCAGTGAGTGGCTTGCGGAATTGAGGTAAATGGCTGGTCTAACTTTGGCTTGAGGGAATAGGACTCCCCACTTGTTTGCTATGTGAATACATGGGGGTGGTGTATAGTTGTGGTGGCGAGTATCTATGCACCACCCAAGTTAATTGTTAAACATGATTCCCCTTCCCGTTCCCAACTTATACATTATTGTCTTAATTGTTATATGTTCATTATTTCTTCCATAACTATTTGTCCATGTTGATCTGTTGTTAGATATTGTTGTGAATATTTGGAAAGAGTATTGGTTGTTTGAGCAGGTTTCCTTGGGATATGTATAACAGTTGAGTGGTTTGGCATTATTTTTACGAATTATATATATATATATATATATATATATATATATATATACACGTTCATGTTTGTTTCATTTTGATAATATTGAGGAAGTTGCGAGAAATGCAGTTTAACTGCCTCGCAAATGTTGAGGTTCACGTGGTTGTTGGGTTTCATTGAGTTATTTCCAATTGTTGTTGTAAGTGTGTTAAAATGTTGATTGTTCTCTTGAGTTTATCATAGTATATAAAGACTGAGTTGGATTGAGAGCGTTATGGTGTTTACTTATATTCTGGTTTTTTTTATTGTGAAATGATATTGGTTAAAGCTTACGAGCTATATGATTTTCTATTTGAAATTGTGGAAATAACAATATTGTGAAAGGCTTGGCCTGGTTTGTGAAATTCTTTATGAAGAAATTGATATGATATGTCTGGTGGGAGAGGGTTTCACGCCGCAACAAGGATTGATAAGGGTGGACATGTGGGATCGGGTTGCACGCTGCAACAGGAGCAATAAGGGTGATATATATTTAGGGAGTAGCAATAAGGGAGGACAGGTGGGAGCAAGTTGCACGCCGCAACAAGGAGCGATAAGGGAGGAGATTAATATTTCTACTTATTTTCAAAGAAAATAAAGATTTGAAAAGCTAAATGTTTATTTTTACTGTTTTGTTTTTTTATTAAACAAAGATTTGAAACTTTCTATTTTATATTACTTTTTTCATATTTTGGCACTACTTTTATTCAAAGATAAAGTTTTAAAACTTTGAAATTTTTGAGGATTGGTTATAGCTGAGGTCTGAAAGAGGCGGTTGTGTTATTTTATTCGTGTAGAATTGTTTTATTGTGTTATCGTGTATATATATATATATATATATATATATATATATATATATATTCTATTTTATTCTACTCTATAAAAAATTCCATTTTATTCTACTCTATCGTGCGAATATATTCAACCATTGATGATTGAACTTGTCTATTTTGTCCTCGCACAAAATCTCGACAACACGCAAAGCGTCTACAACCGGACAAGAGATGAAGCCCCAATGACAGCCACAATTAGGGGAAGAGACACAAGCAGAGCTCAGTCTAAAGCTCGAACATCAACACCTATTCTACAGTCTCAAATGGATCTAGACGCGGAGGTTCTAGCTCAGTCGGTACGTGTGGGACTAATACAGATTCCAGAAGGATTTATAGCTACTCCGGTATTGCAAAAAAAGGGAATAGTTGAAAGCAACGGGGTTAATTTATATGACTTGTGAAGTTTAACATTGTGGATTATCAGGCATTGTGACCTATGACTTCGTGCCAAGTGGGGAAGTCCACTATCAAGGAATAGATTGTGGGTGTTATATCGGTTTTGGCTTGGAATGTATAAGGCCTGAGATTTTGCAAGAGATAAAGCTGGGACTTGTGATATGTCTGCCTCCTTAATAACCATATACCTCAGTACCAAAGGAGTTATATAGACAACTTTAAATCTACAGAAGGTCTACTCAGTGTGGAAGTCACGGTTGCGAATTTTGGGGTGCTCCAGAGGGAGTACAGTGGTTGACAAGCTTCTAGACTATATGGTTCATGCCAAGGTTTATCTGTATAGAACTCTACCTTTAGGGTTATTGTGCATCAATAATGTAAGAGTTACCCCAAGGAATAACGAACGGTACATGAATAAGTGGGGTAGCTCAGCGGTGTTGAGTCAACATGGTAAAGGAGAAACTGGTCGCCGGTGGTCGAAGCAAGCCTACGAAGAGGACGACCAGTCATTACAACACCAACTATTTAACTTAGTTCTCATAAATGCTTTTGAAAGAATTTGTTTCTCGGACCCTCCATAATGCGTGGTGCATAAGGTTTGAGCGGTTGTGTCAGGTCATATGACGGTGTTAGAACATGCCATAGGTTTGATAAATTAGTCTGTCATACTCCTACTTCGATTTACATAGCCAGAGAGTAAGTATACAGACTCATTAAAGGACTCAAATATGATTTTAAAAATTTTGTACGACTCAGGGCAGGTTGACACTTCATTTCGGCTAGTGGTAGGAAATGTTCTAGATCTGGGAGAGTCATAATTCATCGGTGCACTCAGGCTACGTGCCCCATTGTAGTTACAACTCAAATACGTGACCAGCTAGGAAAAAAAGGGTCGGAATGTCGAAAGTGGAGGTTAGATTCCTAGAGGTCGAGACCCATCCTGATGATATATTTTCCATGGTACGGATGAGGTCGTTACATTAAATGGTGTCATTACAAGAACAATATATAATTAGTATAAAGTGATGATTTCCTGAACTTAATACGGTTATGCATAACTAATAAAATTCTTCTAATATGCTCTACTCTCGGGTGTGCTTCGTAACTCAAAAATCTACTTATGTGAATACTTGTATTGAGAGATTCTATGGACGTAGTTGCGTCTATCATTACGTGTTGTAATTTTGTTTAACGGAATATATTTAAAGGGAGAAAATGGAATGTTTTGATTGGCATGATACGCATGTTGCTTGTGATTCAGAATTGAGGATGAGATCCTCGCATTTTAATATGATTTGAGATGTTTAAATCGGGCTACGAGCCGTGGTGGAAGTTATGTAAGGGCGAGGTCCTGGTGACGAAAATTCTTCTATTTAAATTCTCCCGTGTGAATTAAAAATGTATTATATTACTGGTAGGGAATCATGCATGTTAGGCTGATTCAACCATATATGTATAAAAATATAATGATAATAATATTAATAAATGAATAAATAATACTAAAAGTAATACTAATAATAACTACACAAATAAATAAATAAACAAGGAAATTAATTAATTAACTGTGCATGATTTCCCAAATTCGTGTTATAATTATTGATCTTTGATCTACGAGGCATGTTCCCACCCGAGTGGCGTTAAATGAGACACGTTGATTCGCGTATAAAATTATGAGGCCTTCGTGAATCGCATTTCGTTATCAGTGTTGTCAAGGTTTGAAAGGAGATTTTTTTTTCTTTGTTGACGTGAAGCAATTTGATGATTCTGTAAGTGACTGTGAACACCATTAAGAAACATATTGAGACGAAAAGATGTTCCATTAGAATTGTCAGGCGAGTGTGGGTTGAACTTTCAGAAACTTAAGATTAGCCTTGACTGCGGTGTCGGTGTTAGTGTTACCATCAGATTCGGGTTCTTTCACGGTGTATTGTGATGCTTCTCGAGTTGGACTTGGAGCAGTATTGATGCAAGATAGCAGGGTGATTGTGTATGTGTCTTGTCAGTTGAAAGTCCATGAGAAGAATTACCTTATTCATGACTTAGAGATGGCAGCCATTGTTTATACCTTGAAAGGTTGGAGGCACTACCTTTATGGTGTGCAGAGTGAAGTTTTTACAGACCATCGCAGTCTCCAATACTTATTCAAGAAGCTAAAATGTACCAAGATTTGAAACAACATTATTGGCGGCAAAAGGATCAAAAAAGGACATTGTGGCTTATGTGGCTCGTTGCTTAAATTTTTAGCAGGTAAAGTATGAGCATCAAAGACCTGGTGGTTTGCTTCAGCAGATAGAGATTCCTGAGTGGAAGTGTCAGCGTATCATTATGGACTTTGTTGTTGGACTGCCACGGACTCAGAGGAAATTTGACGCATTTTGGGTTATTGTGTATAGGCTGACTAAATCAACATAATTCATTCATGTGGCATGTACTTATACTTTAGAGCGGTTGGCTGAGTTGTATATTCGGGAGATAGTTCCCCTTCATGGTGTACCCGTGTCTGTCATTTATGATGGGGGTGCGCGGTTTACTTCGCACTTTTGGAGAGCAGTTCAGCGTGAGTTGGGTACCCGAGTAGAGTTGAGTACAGCATTTCACCCTCATACTGACGGGCAAACCGAGCGTACTATTCAGATATTGGAGGATATGCTCCGCTCTAGTGTTATTGACTTTGGAGGCTCATGGGATCAGTTCTTGTCGTTTGCATAGTTTGCTTATAATAAAAACTATTGTTCAAGCATTCAGATGGCTCCTTATGAGGCGTTATATGGTAGACGGTGCAGATCGCCAGTTGGATGGTTCGAGCTAGGAGAGGCTCGGTTGTTGGGGACAGACATAGTTCAGGAGGCCTTAGATAAGGTCAAGATTATTCAGGAGAGACTTCGTGCAGCTTAGTCTAGGCAAAGAGTTATGCCGACCGTATGGTTCGTGATGTAGCATTCATGGTTGGAGAGAGAGTATTGCTTCGTGTGTCGCCCATGAAGGGTGTTATGAGGGTTGGGGAGAGGGGAAAGTTGAACCCTAGGTATATCAGGCCATTTGCGATTCTTGATAAGGTGGGGGATGTAGCTTACGGACTTGCATTTCCTCCAGCTTTATCCTTAGTTCATCCAGTATTCCATGTGTCTATGCTCCGGAAATATCATGGTGACCCGTCCCACGTGTTAGATTTCAGCTCTGTCCAAATGGACAAAGACTTGACTTATGAGGAGGAGCCGGTATCTGTTTTGGACCGACAGGTTCGCCAATTGAGACCTAAGAGTTTTCCTTCAGTTCGAGCGCAATGGAGAGGCCAGACCATGAGGCAGCTACTTGGAAGTCTGAGTCAGACATGAAGAATCGATACCCACACTTGTTCGCCACTTCATGTAATTCTCTATGCCCGTTCGAGGACAAACGTATGTTTTAGAGGTGGAGATTGTGATGACCTAAGGGGTCATTTTATAAAATTAGACTCTGTTCCATGCTAAATGACGATAAAAGGACTAAAATTAAATACCTCAATTTGCGTGCGCATTCCGGGCGTGAAACCAAAAGCTTTTATGAGAAAATATGAGAAACAATGATTTTTAGAATTTAAATTTGATAAAAGATGACTTTGGCCAACATTATGAGTAAACGAACCCGGATCCGTGTTCCGATGTTCTCGGGAAGTCCGCAGTAAAATATGGGACTCGGGTGTATGCCCGAAAATGAATTCCGAGGTCCCAAGCCTTAGAAATCAATTTTTAAAAGAAATTGTTTTGCTGAAATGCTTATGAATTAAAGAAAAGAAATAATGCTAAAAAATCAGTGATATCGGGTCCGTATTTTGGTTTCGTAGACCGATACAACTTCATTATTTCATTTAAAGGTTAACTGTGAGATTTGGTGAAAAACGGAGTTCGTTTAATATAATTCGAACACCTGGTTGAGAAATTATGAACTTTAAGAGTTTTTGTTGAAAACGATGAGTTTTGAGGTTTAAGCACAAATTTACATGTTATTTGAATGATTTTATTGCACGAGCAAGTCCGTATGATGATTTAGACTTGTGTGCATGATTTTTTAGAGCCCCGAGGGCTCGGGTGAGTTTCGGATAGGCCACAGGGTATTTTGCACTTGAAATAACTGCTGGTTTTTCAGTATCCGATGTCCAGGTATTTGTACTATGTGATCGCATAGTGTAGTCTTCAGGGGTCCCAAGTTTTGTACTGTGAAAATGCAATGCCAGGAGTGCGATCGCACTGCTTCACCAAGGCCCTACTGTGCGAACGCACAAATAACCCTGCCATCACGGAGCATAGTCTTGGCCAAGCTGTGCGAACGCATGCCTTACAATGCAAATGCACTGAGTTAAATTTTGTCCTGGGGGAGGGAAGTCCAATACCCTATGCGATCGCACCCCTCCCCAAACGAAGGCACTGCACTATTTTTCCTTACCCTGTGCGATCGCATTTAATTACCCACGATCGCACAGTTGCCCAGCCCAACCCTAAAAACGAGTTTTCTTCAGCAATTTTCATCACCAATTCATAGGTAATCAATCCCAAACCTTGTTCTTTCAATTCCTTACTATTTTGCATCACTTTTAAAGCAAAAGCAAAGAAATTTTAATATTAAAAATCTAGGATTTTGGGTAGAATTAGGGAGTTTTGTAAAAATTGAATTTTTATATCAAATTAAGGTCGAATTTCAAAACTAATAGAATATTTGGGTTCGTGGGTGAATTGGTAAACGTAAATTGGTCCGAACCCCGAGTTTAGACCAAGCAGGGTCGGGGTTGGGTTTTCACTTTTTTTTAGAAAACTTAGGAAAAATTATATTTTTCAATAACGTTAGTTCCTTTAGCATTATTTAATGATATTAATCTAATTTTGATTAGATTCGAGTAATTTAGAGGTGAATTCAAAAGGAAAAGCAATAATTGAGCAATGAGTGGCTTGCGGAATTGAGGTAAGTGTTTGGTCTAACTTTGGCTTGAGGGAATAGGACTCCCCACTTGTTTGCTATGTTAAATGCATGGGTGTGGTGTGTAGGTGTGGTGCCGAGTATCTATGCACCACCTATATTAATTGTTAAACATGATTCCCCTTCCCATTCCCAACTTAATTTATTATTGTCATAATTGTTATATGTTCATTATTGCTTCTATGACTATTTGGCCATGTTGATCTGTTGTTAGATATTCTTGTGGTTATTTGGAAAAGGGTATTGGTTGTTTGAGCTGGTTTCCTTGGGATATGTATAACGGTTTAGAGATTTGGCATCATTATTATGAATTATATATATATATATATATATATATATATATATATATATATATATATATATATATATATATATATATTTACGTTCATGTTGGTTTCATTTCGATAATATTGAGGAAGTTGTGAGAAATGCAGTCTAACTGTCTCGTAATTTTTGAGGTTCACCTGGTTTTTGGGTTTCATTGAGTTATTTCCAATTGTTGTTGTATGTGTGGTAAAAATGTTGGCTGTTCTCTTGAGTTTATCATAGTATATAAAGACTTAGCTGGATTGACAGCGTTACGGTGTTTACTTATATTCTGGTTGGTTTTATTGTGAAATGATATTGGTTGAAGCTTACGAGCTATATGATTTTCTGTTTGAAATTGTGGAAATAACTGTATTGTGAAAGGCTTGGCCTGGTTTGTGAAATTCTTTATGAATAAATTGATATGATATGTCTGGTGGGAGCGGGTTGCTCGCCGCAACAAGGAGTGATAAGGGTGTACAGGTGGAATCGGGTTGCACGCTGCAACTGGAGAAATAAGGGTGATATATTTAGGGAGGAGCAATAAGGGAGGACATGTGGGAGTGGGTTGCACGCCGCAACAAGGAGCAAGAAGGGAGGACATTTATATTTTTACTGATTTTCAAAGAAAATAAAGATTTGAAAAGCTAAATGTATTTTTTTTTTTTTTTGAAAAAACAACGATTTGAAACTTTCTATTTTATATTACTATTTTCATATTTTGGCACTACTTTTATTCAAAGATAAAGTTTGGAAAGTTGAAATTTTTGAGGATTGGTTATAGCTGAGGCCTGAAAGAGGCGGTTGTGTTATTTTAATTAGTGTCTCGGATATATTTTCTTGTTCGTCAATAATTGTTTTATTGTGTTATAGTATATATATATATATATATTAATATCACAAGTTTATTGTTAAAAGATTCGTCTTAGCCTCGTCACTACTGTGCCGAGGTTAGGCTCGGCACTTACTCAGTACATGGGGTCGGTTGTACTGATACTACACTCTGTGCTCTTTTGCTTAGATCCAGGGACTATTCAGCAGTAGAGGATTCCAGGGCGACCACCCGATTCATTTGGAGACACGAGGTACATCTGTCGGCGTCCGCAGATTCCGAGAGTCTTCTCCCATTTCTACATACATTGTTTTATATTATTCAGAACAATCGCACTATTTCTTTCATCCATTATTTGTAGTATTCTATAGTAGTTCGTGGATTGTGACACCAGACCATGGGTTAATCTTAGCGTTGTTTACATAATTAGTTCGTAATTCATTTTATTTAAATGTTTATTATTATTATTTTATTTTATTGTTGTAGGGAGTTATTCTAATTAAGTTCCTTTGGAAGTTATTTATTCTGCTTAAGTAATAAATTAAGGAAATAAATTATTCGAGTTCTAACATTGGCTTCCCTATCAAGTGTGGTGTTAGACGCCATCACGATCCCTGAGGTTGGGATTTTGGGTCGTGACAGTGTGGGTGCAGTTTTTGAGTTTGACATGCTTTTAACCTAAAAGATAAAATACTTGACAAGAACAAGCGTAAAATAGGGTGCATTATCGGAATCAGTATTGAATAATCACTATTATCCTTATCCCCACGATGGGCGCAAAACTGTTAACCCTAAAATTTGGATAACAATTAAACTTATATTGTGATGTTATGGATATGTGATTTCACCCAATACCAATTGGTAAACAAGTGAGTTAGTGACTAAATTAAACTATAAAATAAATCAAACCACTTATGCAAGCTGAGCCTCGACCTCGAAATGATATATTCTCGAGGTGATAGTAGTAGAAGAACGATTAAGAGAGAATAATTCTGATGAACAGTAAGTAGAGCAATAAGCAAGAAATAAATGATTGTATAGGTTTTTCTTAGTAATAATCATGGTTACAAATGACTGGAATTCCTCTTTATATAGTAGATGAATCCTAATTATGGTACACTTCTAATTGCAGAAGGAAGTCGCATAAAAAGTTGATTAACCGCTACTGATCTGATCCATTACGAGATTTATGCCACGATCCTCGGTACTAAGTTATCCCGATATTACTCGAAGTCTATCTATTATGGCCTCGAATGATATATGCCTCGATCTAGAAAGAAGCTTCAATTTCACACTAAATGTCTCAGCTCTTCGATGCAGCATCCTAGTCTCTACGATCAAATAATAAAATCAGGTGGCCCTGATTTCTACCGTATACACTTATATTTATGATATTTCTTCTATGAAATCCATAAAACTTGGATCTTAATGGGAATTTTAGATTGAGATCAATTTTTTCCTTTTTTATTATTGTTTAACCAAAGAATCAGACCCTTTGACTAAAGCTTATTTTTAATATGAATACGGGTTACTGATAATCAAGATAATGGGAAAAATTAATAATAAACAATATTGCGGAAATAAAAGATCGATGTTGATTGTGTTCGAGAATCAGATGCCTTTACAAGCTATATTCCCCTCGCTTATATAGGACATTATTCTAACGTACGATTCTTACTATGGTTACTCATTAATGACTAATTATGACATTAATGGGGCATTACAAAGGATAACAGTAATTGGGGTTCAGTTACATAACCTTGGAGTAATCAATTGTGGGTCCCGAAATCTTCTCGTAGCTTTGTCTAGATTCATTCTAATCGTGCCTCTCTCCCATTTTGATCAAGTTGAGTTTCCCGTGGCTGATAAGTTCGTGGATTTACTGAACCGTGCCTCTTTGTACCGTATGTATATCTTCAAGGAGTCACGTCCAGCTGTCGCATTTTCTTGTGTCTACGTGACTAGCTGAGTTGTCAAAAGCTGGCTTACATGTGAAACTCTTTTTTTACCAATACAGATAGTCCCCCCACTTACCATATATTTAACGATTAATATTTGGTAAGTGGATATTCATTTAAGGCGGGAATGTTTTGCCGCCGCTTTTCTTTGAATCATTGTACCATTCTCTGCACCATAGGTGTCATTTGACACTTCCATTTAATGCACATACCACGTGTCCTTTTCGGATTGGTTCTACATTTACCCAGCACCTTTTTGGGCTTTTGCGGCTGTGAGAGTCCCGAAGTGACATCTTCAATTATGACTTTTCATTATTATTTTCCTTTTCCTTCATGTTTGACGGTTGTCTTCAAGTATAAAATCATGTTTTCTTTTCTTTGCTTCCACGAAACACTTTTCTAACTTTGTCTTTTGTAAAGAACTTTCTTTTTTGCCTTTGTAACATGTCTTCTTCAAACCAATCTCAAAAGTAATAGATATCAAAAAGTTGGCTCCTTCTTCTGCTACGACTAGGAGTCGGAGGGGTGGTAGACTTAGAAGTCTAGGATCCACTCCTTCGAGGGGCTCTTATTCTTCTCAAATAGTTCCTTATCCTTCCACTAGATCTCCAGTTTCTCCGAGATTTAGGTTTCTCGGTCTTTGTCTAGAAGTAGAGGCGAACGCCTCCGTGAACCTAGAGTCGACGAAATTGTCCCTGCTGAGTTTGTTTGTGCTAGGGATATTCATGTTCTTGTAGATCAATCTTCTTCTCTTGATAGTGTAGAAACATATCCAACCCTTATAACTGAGGGTAAAATTTCCCTTGTTCGTAGGGAATGCGTTTTGAAATCTGACTTTCTTGTCTATATTCCGAATAGTAATCAAAGAATAACGTCCTACAAGATGGGATATTCTTTTGTTTATACATATCCTTTCACTTTAGGGTTTAGACCCCCATTCACCCAGTTATAATTGAGTTTTGCCGTTTTTTCAATATCTGCTTAGGAAAAGTTGACCCGCTTGTGTGGCGAGTTGTCGCATGGCTTAGGAGTTTGGCTTGTTTAGCCTCGGTTCCTTTTACCTTCAACCATATTATTCACCTCTACTCTCCTACCTTATTTCGGGAAGGGATTTTTGCTCTCACTGCTAGAAGCAAAAGAGTGTTGGTAAGCCATGGAGATCATAAGGATAGGGGTTGGTACCTCCGGTATGTTGTTGTTCCCACTGTTGGTTTAGCGGGTGAAGAAAATCTCCCCTTCCCTGAGAAGTGGAATCGTGCACGTGCGTATGCTTTAGCTTGCATTTACTTTTTCTTGTTTTTACTTGAGATGTTTTATTTAACACAATATCTGTTTATTTTCCTTTTCTCGGCAATCATGAATACTATTGAGAATGTCTCCGGTATTTGTGATTGGGTAGAAAAACTATTATTTGTTTCTTCTTCAGAAGAAAGATCTTGGAAGTACCTCGCTGGGAGGTATGGTTGGCAAGTAAAGACCCACGGTAAGTGAAGCTTTTGTTCTTGCTTCTTTCTTTACTTGAGTCTTTTTTTTTTGTCGTTTAACTTTTTTCTCTTTTTAATAGGATTCTCTGCTAGTGGGATCTCTACTTCCACTACCCCGATGATGTCCTTGGATCAAGCCTAGGAAATTATTGTTGGTTCATCTTTCTCGAAGAGGAAGATTAGTGAGTCTCGTGCCATAGAGGAAGAGGAAGAGGGTGCTTTAGTGCACAGGCCACGGAGAAGGCAAATGGTCTTAGATGATCAGCCTACTGCCTCAACCTCGCCTCCCGTGTCTATGATTGAGCCCCCTGTCTTTGATGATGTTTCGCATTCCCCTATTCATGGTGGTATTGATCTTGCTCCTGACGACGTCCCTTGAATGCTGTCTTTCCTGCTTCTATGAGAGAAGTTTTTTCGTCTATTCCTTTGGCTATCTCAACTTTTGTTGCTGCTTTGCCTGTAACTTCTTCAACTCTTCAACTTTTTGTGCCTGCTTCTTTGCTTGTGGCTTCTCCAGCTCCTCAACCTTCTGTGCCTGTTGTTATTCCATCTCTGCCTGCTTCCATGCCTTCCGTTAGGGAAGGAGGGTCTTCCAGCAGAGAGATGCGGCAGGTGGTAATAGAGGTTCCAGCTGAGGGAAACCTTTTCAAGAAGACAGTTGAGCCTGAAGTGTGGCAGCAAAGCTAGCTAGCCACGGTGGTCTTACATGGGCCAATGAGGTCGTGCATACCTGTTTGAAGGTATGGTGTAAGTTATCCTCTTTCACTATCATATATGAAATTTACCATATCTTATTGGTTTATTTCTTGTAGATTAACCTTATAGGCATGGAGATTATGAAGAGGATTTCAAACACAGACCAAGAGACAAGAGAGTTGCAGGTAGAATTTGATAATTGGAAAGCACAATATGATAGCCTAAGGATTAACATGGACGCTTTAGAAGAGGAAATGAGTACCTTGAAGCAGCAGATGAGACTTATGACAGCAGAACTAGCAGTGGGGCGGGCTTCTTGCAGTCAAGCTAACAAAGATAAGAGTGTTCTGGAGTCTTCATTCGCGGAGCAGTTGTCCCGTGCCTCAGAGGAGATTAGATACCTGAAGAAATTGTTGGGGCAGAAGGAAGAATACCCAGGCGAGCTCATGCAATCACTCACTCATATTCAAGAAGATCTTCGAAGGGCTTTAGAGAAATCTCAAATTTTAGAGGAGTTGATTGTTCTATTAAGGGCTGCTCATGAAGCTGCGGAGGGGGAGAAAGACGGGTTGAGGGCTGAGCTTCAATTGTGGACACAAGATTATGAAGATTTGGAAGAGGTGGCTGCTGTCGATATGAGCTGGGTGTATATGAATTCTCTCCTTGACACATTGATGGAAATGAGTCAAGAGGTTTTGACCTTAGTGCTGAAATAGCAAAAACTAAGGAAGCCATGGAGAAGGCTCAACAGGGTCATAACCTCTCTTCACCTGATGGTGAGATTCCAGCCGCTCATGCCTCTTCATCCTCAGTTGCTCCCGCTCTTTCTGCCTCTGAAGTCAACCCCTCTCTTG